>CM063500.1:3875187-3885187 GCA_032207245.1 Pardosa pseudoannulata | reverse complement strand
CAATTAAATTCTTTTTTCTGAGAATGGAATAGGTTTTCTAGATCTCATCATTATTTTACCATAAAATGAAATGACTTGAACTTTAATATTTATTTTTTGAAGTTTTTTAAAATTCGTTTCATGAGAGTATTAATCCAGAATAGTAATGTCAATGAAAATATGATGCAGGTTCTTAGGTTATTACTTTAAATTTATTAGTTGTTATATATATATATATATATATATATATATATATATATATATATATATATATATATATATATATATATATATATATATATATATATATATATATATATATATATATATATATAGGTTTGTCTTGGTTTGGAAGCGCTACGGTCTACTTTTTTCAACACGAGGGCTAATGAGACCGGGACCTACTGCTTAAAGCCGATTCCGAACGGCTACGAACATCCATGCCATAGTGGGAGTCGAACCCATGAACTCCGGTTCCGAAGGCCAGCACCCTAACCATTCGGCCATCGTTCGGCTATATCAGATTTGAAAACGTAAAATTGATAATTTACGGCTTTGGAACCAGAAAACGCAGAGCTCTCTTTTAATGCAATCTTTAAAGAGAGCTCTGCGTTCTTTAATATCTTATCATAAAAGCATTTAATGCGTAAGGATTCAGAGAGAGTATCTTGAGAAAGGGTTGCTGCATGACCCCTCGATAGTCAGAGCTATTTTATTAGCCTATACCCGCAAACTGACTAACGTCATGTTTCATTAAGGTGTGGGTATTCTCTGACTCTTCATCCTTCCGGCATATGCCTCATAGGTACACACACACACACACACACACATATATATATATATATATATATATATATATATATATATATATATATATATATATATATATATATATATATATATATATATATATACAACTGCAGATAAAATCCCTTTATAATCTCATGTCATACAATATTATTTTGTACTTCTTTTGTGAAGTACGTTAGCTACATTTAGAGTACAATTTTAGATTTCTAGACCTAAAATTAAATTTTTAAAATACTATTCAAGTTCTTGTGTGGATGTAACATCAAGTTCCCGAACATTAAGTTAAAACCTTGGTTACACTTTAATCTGACTTGCATAAGACATTTTGGGTGCTACGGATTACTGAAAATTGCATGAATGAGGTTTTATTTCGACAGTATAAATAAATAAATTAATTTAAAAAAAGAAAGTTAATGGAAGATGGCTAAACTATAAAAATAAAGTCCCTAAAATTAAAATTCAACTGAGGCAGTTAAAAGTTAGGTCTTTCTCCATGACGTTTAAAGACCATACTGCCATATCCGTTGTTTTCTCTCCGCCAGAAAAACTCTGGTTAAAGGAGTAGCCTCTACACCCATTCTAGCATTACCTAGTTGACGCGGGTAAACGATTTAAATATTGAATCCCCCCCTCCATTAGTTACTTAAGTGCTCCTCTTAACAATTGCCTATTTTCAAGTGCATTCAAAAGTCTCAATGCCCAAGCAGAACATTACCAGGAATTATTGATATTACCATCCACCCCTTGAGTGAAGGCCGGCCTATACTTTTAACACCTTTAGTTTCCGAGTAACTCATATTTAGTTGTATTATAACAATTGCCAATTATCAGGTACATTCATATGTCGCAATGCTCAATCAAAATATTACCAGGATTATATGATATTTCCATCCTCGCCTTGTGTGAGGTATAAACGACCTATTGTCCTAACTCCGTTAGTTTCTGTGTGACTCATATTTCGTTGTATTTCGAACTAAAGTAATTGAAGTATATAATAGTTAATAGTTATCTTAGCCTCTTCATAATAATTGCTTATTTTAAGGTGCATTCAAAGATATCAATGCCCAACGAAAACATTACCAGGAGTTGATGATATTTTCATCCATCCTTTGGTGACGTATGGTTTGGGTGACTTGTAGTGTTAACTCCGTTAGTTTCTCAGTTTCATATTTCGATGTATTTTAATCTACTGTAATTGAAGTATATAACAGATAACAGTTGCCTTAGCACACCTTGTAACAAATGCCTATTGTCAGATGCATTCAAATGTCGCGATGCTAACGAAAAACATTACCAGGAGTAGGAGATATTTCCATCCGCCCCTTCGGTAAGGTATGATTGACCTATTGTTGGAACTCCGTTAGTTTGTGTGTGACTCATATTTCGTTGTATTTCGAGTGAAAGTAATTGAAGTATATAACAGCTAACAGTTGCTTTAACGATCCTCATAATAATTGCTTATTGCCAGGTGCATTCAAAGATATCAATGCCCAACGAAAACATTACCTGGGGTTTATGAAATTTTCATCCATCCCTTAGTTGACACATGGGCGACTTGTAGTCTCAACTCCGTTAGTTTCTGAGTAACTCATATTTCGCTGTATTTCAAACTACAGTAATTGAA
Organism: Pardosa pseudoannulata; assembly: GCA_032207245.1. Taxonomy (NCBI): domain Eukaryota; kingdom Metazoa; phylum Arthropoda; class Arachnida; order Araneae; family Lycosidae; genus Pardosa; species Pardosa pseudoannulata. Next base: position 3,882,774 of record CM063500.1, on the reverse strand, counting down.
GTGTATAACAGCTAACAGTAGCCTTAGCTTTCCTTGTAACAATTGCCTATTGCCAAGTGCATTCAAATGTCTCAATGCTCACACAAAACATTACCAGAAGTAGATAATATTTCCATCCGCCCCTTGGGTAAGGTATGTACGACCTATAGTTTCATTCATATTTAATTTATTTTGAAAGAAAATAATTGAAGTATAAGACAGCTAAATATAATTGAAATAGTCCAGATTTTGTTTGTTAATTAAAATTTTTCATAGAGAAACAATACATATTTTTGTAAAAGAAGTCATTCAAATAATAATAAATATACGGAGATATTTGATTTTCTTTCTCAACATAGATCGGAACAGTTAATAGTCTCTGACAGTATTGTCTCTATAGCTTTAAAAGATTTTGAACGATGATATTTTCAATTACAAAAAAATATGGCTTCAAAGAAAATATATTTAAATATTTTATTGCAACAGACGGATGTGAAAGATATAATAAAAATTTATTAATGAAAACGGGAAATTAAAAACGTATAAAAACAGAAGGAATAATGATGAAGATGAGCAGTTTGCACTAAAGAGGTAACATGTAAAGCAGATTTTGCTTTAAAGGAAACAAATTATAAAAAGGGGTACAGACATGCGAGATGTTTTGCTATTCATTCAGATATGTTGTATGCTTCTCTAACGAGTGTTGTAAGTAGCCTAAAAGCCGGTCTCACAAAGTCGTTTAACAGATAACCGCGATTAACCCATGGCAGAAACCAATAGTACGACGCAATTCTATGTTTAATCAGAAATTGATCGCGGTAAGCTGTTAAACAAATTTGGTGACACCGGCCCGTTGTAACGTTGTAAAATATGCTGTCGGGCATGTTAAATACTTGTTTTTTTACGAATAAAGGAAGGCAACGCTGTCCTGTTCACTGTGTTCCGAGTGGTCAGTGCCCTCTACCGATGACTTTTTAAAATAACATTTTTATGCTCCTATACAAAATCTGTGGTTTGCACGGAAGGGGTAAAAAAAAGACAGATTTTAGCAGCTACCATATTTTAGCAGAGTGTATGTCACTGGTGACTACCACGTCATAATGACGTCAGAAATCGCCAGAGATGGGAGTTTGGATCCAAAAATTTCATTCTCTGACATCATTATGACACAGATGTCACTAATGACATACACTCAAAAGCCAAAACATTAAGACCACTGGTAAATAACGAGTTGGCCCACCTTTGGCGCTAAACACAACTTCATCCCGTCTTGGCATGGATGCCACAAGTCTTTGGTAGATGGCCGGGGACAGATTTACCAGATGTTTAAGCAACGGTTACGCAAATCCGAGATATTGCGAATGGGTGGTCTTTGAACTCTGCGCTGCCGTCCCATGACATCCCAAATGTGTTCTATTGGATCCGGGTAGTTAGGAGGACAGGACATTAACTGGAATTCACCATCAAGTTCCTGGAACCACTCCAACATAATTTTAGCCCTTGTGACACGGGGCCTTGCCCTGTTGGAACATACATTTCCAGCTGGAAAAACAGAGGCCATGGAAGGGTGCAACTGGTCCGCAATGATGTTCAGATACTCTGTAGCAATCATGGTCTGCTCTACCACAACCACAGTTCCCAGAAACACCGAAGAGAACGTTCCGCAAAACATAATACCTCCACCACCGGCCTGTGTATGACTTACTGAACTGAGGGAGCAACAGTTCACCTGGAAGACGACTTATCCTGACACGGCCATCGGCGTAATGAATGAGAAACCATGATTCATCTGACCAGGCAACTCTCTCCCACTGCTCCTGGACCAGTCGCGATGTTTCCGGGCTCAGCGTAGGCACAGTTGGCGATGATGCTTGATCAGCAAAGGCACACGAGTGGGACGTTTGCTGCGTAGCCCCATATCCAACAGTGTCCTCTGAACAGTGTGATCCAATACTATTCTACTTTGCCCTGCCTTGTATTGGATTGTCAGCTGAGATTTCGCGGGTTCAGTTGGGTTTTGCTTCATGCGAGACAGTCGCTGACGACCGTTTTACTTTGATAGCGTGTGGATGTCCAACACCATGTCGTCTACTGCTGGTTTCACCATCATTCATCCACTCTACATAAGTACTAACAACTGTAGATTGCTAACAACCCACGAGTCGGGCAGTTTCGGAAATACTTGTTCCTAGCCTTCGAGACATTACAATCTGCCCTCTATCAAAATCGCTTAGATACACAGCCTTTCCCATCACACTAACAGAAGTAAGTGAAAGAATGATTCGTCAAACTCTCCAGCAGCAGTTAAATACCACTCCCACCTGATCACGTGCCTTCCACGTTATCCAGGTGAGTTCATTGTAAAATGTAGGTGTGTTCATAATGTTTTGGCTCTTGAGTGTATGTCGACCGTAATATGGTAACACCCTATGTTTAGAAAAGAAAAAAAGACACCAGTAGGGGAGCTGCCATGAGTGAGATTCAGACGATTTAGGCATAATTAATTTTGAAATAAATAACCATGATATAGAAGGATTTATCCTTCGACTTCAGAATGTTTTCATTACTCGATCTTCTAGAATCATCCTAAATCTGGCTAGAAAAACTGCACAGTTAACGGTGAGCGTTATTTCACTCTTTTGCTCCAAAAAGTAGAGACGCATTAAATCAAAGAAAAGTGTGATGTGTAACCTTATTAATGCAGGATGGCACACCATCACACTGTGTTAATCCTGTAAAATGATTCCTGTAGCAAACCTTTAGTCCAGACAGATTAATAAGTCGCTGTTGGAAGATCACATGGCCTCCTCAATAACCTGGCCAAATTCTGTTTGTGGGGATATTTGAAATCACTCATATACCGTCCATCCCCTTCAACCTTGACCGAACTTAAAGATTCCGTCTCGAAGGACGTTTGTGCTATTCATTCCAACATGTTGCATGAAGCTGTAATGGGTGTTGCAAGTCGCTTTAGAACATTGTATAATAAGCTTGTGATCATGTTGTAAATTTGTTGTTGCACGAATACAGGAAAGCAACGTGGTGCTGCTCTGTTCGTTGGCTTTTCATTCATCAGCACCCTCTACCGGTGATTTAAAAATATTGTGTGCTTCTGATTAATATCCGCTTAATTTTTTACCTTTTTCGTGCAAACCGCATATCTTTATCCTCATTAATTCCGTTTTATACATTTTAATAATTTTAACGAAAATTTGGCTCACTCGGGCTATCTATCAGTTTCATACAAATGTTGGCGAATATTTTGAATATTGCTGAATGTCTGAAATCAAATTTTGAACAAATTTCGATATTAATAGATGTAATAGAATTTCGATATAATAGAAAGCGTTTGAACAGTTTGTATTACTTAGAACTGTTTTCTAAAAAAATGAAATTTAATAAGTTTGCCAGTTTTTGTGAAACACGGTTTTTTTAATGTTTCGTTAAAATCGTCATTGAATGTCATAAAAATTATATTATTATAATAGTTAGCTATGTCTAGCAATATTCGTAGAAAAAATATTATTGTCTAACTTCTAATGATACCTCACGATACTCAGCTCAATAAATAATGCTTCCAACTTTTTTTATACGATTGTGAAAGAAATACTGTTTTCTTGCATCGAATGGTATATCAGACATTCAGCGCAATATAGAATACATCTAACTATTTTTTACACGATTGCAAAACAAATATTAATTTCTGAATATTATTTCTTTTATTTTCAAATGATACCTCATAGCATTCAGTGAAATGCACAACACATACAACTCCCTTTTTATACGATAGTGAAACAAATATCATTTTCTGACATTCAACAACACACAATATATTAAACTCTTTTTTACACGATTGTGAAACAAATATCTGATCTGCCGTAGATTTTTTTTTCGCTGAATACGCTAGGTCATACAAATTTTAAACGTAAAATTTCTCAACAAATAGTAAAATTCTTACTTCAAGAAGTTAATGAAGTAGTTCGCAAGGCAAAATAACAATGTGGTAAATTGATCTGGGGAAATACTGACCAAAATTACTAAATATAAATGAAAGTGAGATTCAAAAATATCGGGGGGAAATATTCATCCTCATTAGTACAACATTAAATATGTATTCATGCTAATAAATGCTAAAAAAAAATTAAAAATTCTTAAATATGTGTTGTTTTTAGTTGGCAACGAAATATCGCCATTTGGAAACAATTGCCACCGAAGCCATTTAGTGCCTTTGTTACTCCTCCCCTTGTAAAATTTTATGAAGAGACAAAATTGCAAAATTCAAGTTTATGCAAGCATTGAGTTCACTGTCGTTAAGGACAAGGCATTTTTCTAGCATAATATATTTGAGTTACGTCTTTTTAGTAAAATGTTATTAGAAACGGAGAAAATTCATAGTTCAAGTACATTTAATCATGGTTTTACTTGAATTCATTGTCTTTAACGAAAAGGCATTTTTAAAAAATAGTATTTACAATTTACCATCTTACCAGCGAAAAGTCAAGAGAAATGGCGAAAAATTTCTAGTTTAAGAGCATATCATCCAAGTATTAGTTATGTGCTTCATCTTTAAGGAGAAGATATTTTTCCAAAAAGGTTTTAACGAATTTTATCTTTTTAGTAAAAACAGGTCTTGAGAGATGGCAAAAATGTCAAAGTTCAAGTACATTTCTTTACAGCTTTACTTTAGTTCATCGCCTTTAAGACAGAGAAATTTTTCAAAAATGGTATCTATGAGTTACATCTTTATAGTAAAAAGTCATTAGAAACGTTGAAAAATTCAAAGTTCAAGTACATTTCATGATAGCTTTACTTAAGTTCTTTACAGAAGAGACCGTTTTCAAAATTGTTTTTTGAGAATTACGTACTAGCTAGTAAAAAGGTCATCAGAAATGGCTAAAAGTTTGGCGTTCGAGCACTTTTCAATGTAGCTTTACTTGAATACATTGTCTTTTAGAGGAGACATTTTTCAAAAATGGTATTGACGAATTACCATCAGGCTAAAAATAGTTCATGAAAAACGGTGAAAAATTCAAAGTTCAAGTGCATTTTATCCAAGCATTACAAGTGTGCATTGACTTTGATGACGACATTTTTCAAAAATGGTATCTATTAATTATATCTTTATAGTAAATGGTCATTAGAAACAATGAAAAATTCAAATTTCTAGTACATTTTATGATAGCTTTAAATTCATCGTCTTTATTGACGAGGCAGTTTTCTAAATTGGTGTTTTAAAATTACCAACTTTCTAGTAAAAAATCATCAGAAATGACGAATAGTTCAACGTTTAAGTAAATTTCAGACTAGTTTTATTTGAATTCATCGTCTTTAAAGAGGAGACATCTTTCAAAAATGGTGTTTACAAATTACAATTACGCTAGGAAAAGATCATGAAAATCGGTGAAAAATACGAAGCTCAAATGCATTTCATCTAAGCATTATATGTGTGCATCGACTTTGAGGACGACATTTTTCAAAAATGGAAATTTCCAATTACTATCTTGCTAGTAAAAATGTCATCAGAAACAAATAAAAGTTCAAAGTTCAAGTACATCTCTTTATAGCTATACTTTAGTTCTTCGCCTTGAGGGACGATACATTTTTCAAAAATGGTATCTATCAATTTCATCTTTATAGTAAATGGTCATTAGAAACAATGAAAAATTCAAAGTTGAAGTACATTTCATGCTAGCTTGAAGTTCATTGTCGTTATGGACAAAACATTTTTCAAAATTGGTGTTTTAGAATTACCAACTTACTAGTAAAAAGATCATCAGAAACGGCAAAATGTTCAACGTTCAAGTACATTTCAACGTAGCTTTACTTGAATTCAACGTCTTTAAAGAGGAGATATTTTTTTTCAAAAAGGGTACTGACGAAATATTATCATGCTACAAAAAGTTCATAAAAAACGGTGAAAAATTCAAAGTTCAAGTACATTTCATGATAGCCTTACTTTAGTTCTTCGCCTTTAAGGAGGAGACATTTTTCAAAAATGGTATCTATCAATTACACCTTTATAGTAAATGGTGATTAGAAACAATGAAATATTCAAAGTTCAAGTACATTTAATGATAACTTTAAGTTAATCGTCTTTATGGACAAAACATTTTTCAAAATTTGTCTTTTAGAATTACCAACTTGCTAGTAAAAAGATCCTCAGAAACGGCGAATGTACGACGTTCAAGTACATTTCATCGTAGTTTTACTTGAGTTTATCTTCTTTAAAGGGGAACATTTTTCATAAGTGGTATTTACCATTACCATTATGCTAGAAAAATCAATAAAACAGGTGAAAAATTTAAAGTTCAATTGCATTTCATCCAAGCATTACTCGTGTGCATTGACATTGAGGACGACATTTTTCAAAATGGTATTTACAAATAAACTTGCTAGTAAAAAGGTCATCAAAAACAGCGAAAAAATCAAAGTTCAAGTACATTTCATCATAGTTTTACTTGAGTTCATCGTCTTAATGAAAAAGACATTTTCCAAAAATTGTATTTTAAAATTACCATTTTGTTAGAAACAGGTCATGAGAAATGATAATAACTATACTGTACAAGAAAAATTATTAAAAAGAAAAGAAAATTATTTTCAGTCTGTTCTAAAACGGGCAGATTTTTCTAATAAACCAAATTTATTTTTCTTGTTCTCTCTAGCTTTAACTTGCACTAAACACACTAATTACACAAACAGCATATTTTATAAGAATATTAGACGAGTTTACTGCAATTAAACTTTGATATTTCCGCTGCTTCAAACTTATATAAAATTTACAAGAATTGAAGTTTGGGTTGACTGATAAAGGAACCGTTCTTTAAAATATATCAAAGCTATTTAAGGAACATAAGCTACAACCAAGTCTAATATACTAAACTAACGAATTTCTGGAAATATATTAACCTGTTAAAGGATTTTATTTTAGTTAAACTTTGATCTTTTCGCAACTTTAAATTTATAAATGCGTTTAAATGAGCAGACATTTCAGCAGACAGGTGGAAACTCTGCTCTTAATAAATTTATTTTTCAAAGAAAAAGATTTAAAAGTCAGATTAAACAACATGTATAGACTCAAAAGCGTATTTTTTACGTTTGAAGTGCATAAAAAAATTTGCATCTTGCTGTTCATTAAGGTACATAAGGAAAACGCCCAGTCGGTAATGTAAATGAAACTTTATCTTACAAAAATGAAACATTTTGGTAGACAGGTGAAAACATTGTTAATATACTAAACTAACGAGAATGTATTGTTTTAAAGAGTATAATTACAACTAAATGATGTTATAAGAAGAAGAGAATTATATGATTTTTCTTGTTCAAGAATAAAATAATGTAAATAGTTTATGTCTTCAAATTAGAAATGTAATATTCTAATAGGAGAAAAATTATTTTTAACTTTCAAAAAGACGATCGATTCGAAATAAAAGCTTTCAATTATTAGTATTCAAATATTAGTACAGTCATTATACAAAATTTTCCCAATAAATGCCATTATAGAGTTAATCGAAACAAACCCAAGTCATAAAATAAAATTTAATTCAATTATCATTAGTAACTTAATTATCATAGCTATAAAAGTAAAGTGACAGAGTTAAATTCAATCAC
>CM063500.1:3870187-3872687 GCA_032207245.1 Pardosa pseudoannulata | reverse complement strand
TTTGTAAACTGTGTTTATTTTGTTACCGTGAAGCGTAGAGCCATCTGTAAATATATGTAATACAATAGTGTTTGCTGAGAGCGAGGGGATTAACCCTCCGAGTGCAACATATCTAGAAAAATATTCTCCAAAATACGCTAATGTCAGTGGCCAAAGAGTTCTATGATTTTTACCTTCACCCTTTGTTTAGAATGAAATATGGAAAACCCACCCTCGCTATTGTCCCTTTACTTCCAGTTATATATAGATATATAAATAGATATTATAGATTGTTAATCTTTAACACACATAAAACTCTACAAGTCTATGAATATTATCCCATAAGAAATAATGGATTCTAAAAGTACAAATAAAACAATTCTTTGAGAGACTTATTTATAATTTTTTTACGAAATCTATCCAAGATATTTAAGGGGTGCAATTAGAGATATATCTGTTACCGCAAACGAAATACTTCGAAATAGAGATTTACAAAACCATGAAAAGCTATCACTGTCTTTGTGCCTCAGGTGGTAGGGTTGCATCCCTCAAGAAATGTCAGTGAAAGAGGGGTGCAGTTCCTAAACAATAGACCTGACCCTCCTACCTCAAATCTCCATGAGGGAAAGTACTGGCAAAAATGTACATTACATCCATTTTCGGAGCGTTTTTGGAGGTCGAAAATTGTACGTTTTGAAGTCATCATCGGTTTGGCGGAATTGTGCGTGCGAACCGCTCAGATCGCTAAAGCGGCCATATATTCTGTTTTTTTTTTCTTGGTTTTCTTTAAAGTGGATGGTTTGGACGACTTTGCGAGTGAGAATAGTCAAAGTCATCGTAAGTAAATGCTTTATTCTTTTTAATCATAAATCTTATTGGGTTGTCATTTTCCCAACGCTGATCCAATCCGTATGCATTCAATTCTATTTCATTGTGTTTAAGTATTTTGGTATCCCCCTCATTCACATTATTCCTATTTATTATACATTCCACTAAGTCTTAACATCTCACAAATATGAAAAGAATAGAAAGTTAAAATGCTTCGGATCTAAGTATGACCTCATCACATCTTTGTTTGTAAAGAAGAGAGGACCTAAAAAATTGATTGAAGGTTTATGAAGGTTTTATGTGAGTTTGATCCCAGACAGAGTTTAGGTATCTGCCTCTCTTCAAGACGTTAAATAACAATGTAACTTTGTGGACTTATTTATGAACCTCTAAGGGTCACGTTGTGTGGAGTGACCAGTTTGTATTTGTGAAGTTTTCCCCGTGTTGCGGTTTATAGGCGGGGTATTGGCTAGGGAAGATGCTACAAATCAAAAGGTACAGCTCTGCTGATTGGAGTGATGGAAAGCAGAGGAAGATTAAAAAACTGAAAGATATATATATGAATGCAAACAAACAAAAAGATAAGAGTGAAAAGTAGGAGAAGAGGTAGTGCAGTTGCGATTCTTGGACCAAGTTGATAATCTTCGGATTGACAGAATAAATTTCTATATGCCTATTGGGACATCTCCTGATATGTTTTGTTGTTGTCTTGTATAACTTAGTCAAACCAAGCACGATTCAGCCATACGCTACTCGTATTAAGGCAAATGGGTGCGCGTTTCGTTTTATCAAGCACCTTAAGGGTGATAGTATGATTTTTTGTTCAAGTGGGTCCTCGTAATGTTGAATCAGGGACCATGCAGAAGATCCATTGACTTGGCCTCCCACCCCCAGATGTAAAGATAGAGAACTTGGAGGACATTATAACCCCGAACCTATTTTATGTGCATCTTTAACGAAGTCATCTTTAACGAACATCTTTAACGAAGTCGTCTTTCACAGTCATCTTAAAGGAACACAGCGGATCTTAGGCCAGCTCGAGCTCCGACCTACAACGGCTCGATTATCGGCTTAGGCGTTGCGAGTTGAAAAGTGGCTTATCACATTTGCAGCCACAGTGCTGGATCTGCATGGTTGTAGAAAGGTATTTTTACAGCAGTTACTTCAGTCGCTTCGATCCACTCCGTAAAAGTTGTGGATGGCGATACAATTTATCACAACCTACTTCGACAATATCCCGACATCACTAAACCTCCATCACCGAACCAGGAAGTGAAACATCATGTTGTCCACCACATTGAAACGATTGGCCCACCTGTTTGTGCGAAACCTCGCAGGCTTGCACCGGACAAATTAAAAATTGCAAAATTAGAATTCCAGAGCATGATTGATCTCAACCACATGCGTCCGTCTAGTAGCAACTATGCATCTCCCTTGCATATGGTGCGGAAAAAGGATAGTTCAGAATGGAGACCAGTTGGTGACTTTAGAGCACTCAACGCTCAAACAGTGAAGGACAAATATGGAGTTCCAAATAAACTGGACTTCACATCAGAATTGCATGGAAATTGCATATTTTCCCACATCGATTTAATGAAAGCGTACCACCACATACCTATTCATCCTGAACACGTGCACAAAACAGCCATTACTACACCATTTGGCTTGTTCGAAAATACAAGGATGCAGCATC
>CM063500.1:3850187-3862687 GCA_032207245.1 Pardosa pseudoannulata | reverse complement strand
ATTGCCTCTAGAATATATTTGAGAAACACGAGGCAGAGATCATAATTATGTCTTTTTCTTTAATTTTCTTGGTTATTGTCATCAAAATGTTAGAAATAGATAATTTTTGAAAAGAAATTAAACACAATAACTTCTGTTTTCAATATTTTGACATATATAAGAAATGTTAATAGATTACAGTAAGGTTTCTCAAATTTCAGCAAAATAAATCAAATGACAGCATTTTCTGGATGAATATAAAAAACTAATACAACACTATTATTATCTATATCCACGATCATGAATATATATATATATATATATATATATATATATATATATATATATATATATATATATATATATATATATATATATATATATATATATATATATATATATATATATATGTATATATATATATATATGAATATATATATATATATATATACACACAGACACAGACACACACACGTATATATATATATATATATATATATATATATATATATATATATATATATATATATATATATATATATATATATATTATAATATATATATATATGTACATATATATATATATATATATATATATATATATATATATATATATATATATATATATATATATATATATATACATATATATATATATATATATACACACATATATATATATATATATATATATATATATATATTTAAAGAGTGAGAAAGAGACTAGATAGATACATATAGATATTTAAACTGCATTATTTTTGTATAATTTTAATTAATTTTGAATTATGGATTAACACCCATTACACACATTCTCACACTCGCACACACACATACACATACAGACATACACACACACATATGTATATATATATATATATATATATATATATACTTTACATGCATGCTGTATATACTTTTACAACAGCTGTTCATTCCAAAAAACAGGGAATAATCTCGCTTTTCTATATTTGTTTCGAAAGAGGTAATATCGCCACCATGGGGTCAAACAAATCACAATTTACGATCCACCAAATAAGATATTGAGCGTACATACACCATTTCGCAATTCTAGCCTATTCAAAAACTTACACAAGAAATAATGGGATTTTTCTCATCCCTTGGATCAACAAACTTTCCGAACTAGAGTTTTTTTGTGATTTTAATTTTAAATGTACTTGCCTACATTACAAAAAGGATGCTATAAAATCAAAGAACGGGCTATCGAAGTTTGGTTGCCTGATGACTTCCTTACGTCAGCAAAGTTTCTTCTTAATGAAAGAGCAGCATTTAAAATATCTGACATCTGAGCTTTGCATACTTCACCAATAGAGTAAAAATAATTTTTTTATAAAGAAATCCTCTTGAAAGGGGAAAATGAGAGAAGTTTGTGTAAAGAAAGAAAACTTCAAGAAATTTAATGACACAATTCCGAGGCAGTAATAGCGAAGAAACTGGAGGAATTTTTTATTAAGAAAGTTGATTAAAAAAAAGGTTTACTGTTACTGCAGTGGTTTATTATTTTCCCTTCGCGTCTAAACGAAGACGCAAAAATCTGACTTCTACCTTTCCGAATTTCAGTTTTGTAATGCTTTTTGTATTTATTTGAATTTTTTATCTCTACTCCTATTGTTATTACATTCTGCAGAGAATTTTCATCCGGAATGTTTTTTTTTTATTTAAAAAAAGAACTTTCCTCGTTAAGCAAAGCGAATTTTGCTTCTTATCCTTCTTAAGTTTTTAAGGATGTAAATATTTTCTTTTTATTGTAGTAAACACTTTGGTTTAAACTTGTAATTTAATAACTTCGGTTGAAGTTTCAATTTTATTAAACGATTTTATTAAAACCACATGCACATATATCAGTAAATATATACCAATTTAAAATATTAAATTACATTCAACAATTAAAGGATTTTTAAGGATAATAGGAAAATTAAATCACAGTTTTAAATTTTTATGGATATTCTTAAAATGGAATGTATAATTTTACAAAACACATGTTAGACATGTGTAGAAAGTTTTTCTCGATTTAATATGAGTTTTTTTATAAAACATATATGAAGTCGAACATTATTTGTTAACTTATTACTTCTAGAATATATTTGGGATAAACGTGCTAAGAATGGAAACTATTTTTTTTCTCTTTAATTTTGTTCGTTATTATCATCAAAATGTTAGAAATATATTATTTTTGGAAAAAAAAAAAAAAAAAAAAAAAAAAAAAAATATATATATATATATATATATATATATATATATATATTATATATATATATATATATATATATATATATATATATATATATATATATATATATATATATATATATATATATATATATATGTATATATATATATATATATATATATATATATATATATATATATATATATATATATATATATATATATATATATATATATATATATATATATATATATATGTATATGTATGTATATATATATATATATATATATATATATATATATATATATATATTATATATATATATATATATATATATATATATATATATATATATATATATATATATATATATATATATATATATATATATATATATATATATATATATATATATATATATATATATATATATACATTTATGCATATACAATTTACATGCATGCTGTATACACACGTAAAACAGGTGTTCTTTCGAAAAGACAGGGAAAATACTCACTATTCAAAATTTGTTTCGAAAGAGATAATATAACTATCATGGGACCAAACATATAACAATTTACGATCCACCAAATGATATATTGAGCGTCCATACACCATTTCCTAATTCTAACATATTCAAAAACTTACACAAGTACTAATGGGATTTTTCTCATCCCTTGGGTCAACAAACTTACTGAACTAGAGTTTTTTCTGTGATTTTAATTTGAAATGAACTTACCTACATTACAAAAAATGGTGATATAAAATCAAAGAATAGGCTATCAAAGTTTTGCTGTCTGATGACTTCCTTATTTTTAATGAACGAACAGCATTTAAAATAGCTGACATCTGATCTTTGCATACTTCACCTTTAGAGTAAAAATAATTTTTTTCTTTAAAGAAAACCTCTTGAAAGGGGAAAATGAGAGAAGTTTGTGTAAAGAAAGAAAACTTCAAGAAATTTAAAGACACAATTCCGAGGCAGTAATAACGAAGAATCTCGAGGTATTTTTTTTTAAGAAAGTTGATTGGAAAAAAGGTTTAATGTTACTTCAGTGATTTATTGTTTTCTCTTCACGTCTAAACGAAGATGCAAAAATTTGACTTCTACCTTTCCGAATTTCAGTTTCGTAGTGTTTTTTCTATTTATTTAATTTTTATTTATCTCAACTCCTATTGTTATTATACTCTACAGAGAATTTTCATCCGGATTTTTTTTTTACTTAAAAAAAGGACTTTGCTCATTAAGCAAAGAAAATTTTTGTTTCTTATCTTTCTTAAATTTTTATGGATATAAATATTTTCTTGTTATTTTAGTAAATAGTTTGGTTTAAACCTGTAATTTTATAAGTTCGGTTGAAGTTTCTATTTTAATGTTGGTTTTACTAAATCCACATCCAGATATATCATTAAATATATACTAAATTAAGATATTATTATACTACAATCAAAAGTAAAAGATTTTTAAGCATAGGAGGAAAATTAAATCACAGTTTTAAATTTTAACGTATTTTTAAAATGTAAGGTATAATATTACAAAAAACATATAAGACATCTAGAGAAAATGGTTTTGGATTTAATACAAGACTATAAAAAATATATATTAAGACATTTTCCCTTAACCTATTGCCTCTAAAATATATCTGAGAAAAACGTGCCAGAAATGGAAGCTATTTTTTTCTTTAATTTTATTGTTTAATATCATCAAATTTTTAGAAATATATTTTTTTAATTAAACACAAAAACTACTATCCCGTATATAATAATAGCCTAAGTTATCTGTCTGTCCCTCCTTGAATTTATGAAGCGGTTAGACCTGGAATGGAGAGAGGCATCCATATTGGATTCTTGTTGATTTAGGGTTAGTAAAACTAAAAGCGATTTCAAAAACTTTCGAAATCCACCTCTTTCCCCCCCTCCTTTTCGATCGTTTGATGCCATTATTTCAATCCATTTTTCCCCTTTTAAAAGCAAGCGATTAAATTTATCATTTTATCACAAAAATAGGTAAAATAAACATTTTTTAGCATTATGACATCATTCATCTAACCATCTCATTTAATCACGTATTTTACGTATTTTAAATTATTTAAATCTCGTCTGCAATTTTTTCATCTGTTTTATCACTGAACTTAGATATTAAGTAAATATTTTTCATTTATAATTAGCTTAAATAATAGATTGGGTACAAATGTGATAATTTTAATTGAATCATGGATTATTTTCTTTTTTGCAATGAAAATTTTATCACAAATCTAGGAGTTTATTTCACGGATTGATAAATATCTAGCATTTAATTTATGAAGATTTAGAATTTCCTGTATTTGTTTTTCATACGTAACCACACGGTTTGCAATTGATTTGCTAAATTTTGGACATTCATATATACCACCAAATAATCACTGTCAATATTAAAACCTCTGCTGTTCTTCCTATCACTTAATATGACAAGATAAATTAAGGTTGGCAAATAACATGCGATCAGTAAAGATAATCAAATTATTGATCTTGTACCAGATAATTATCAGCCGAAAAACAAACCATTTTTTACTTGTCTCATAGGGTACTTCACAATTCTGGAAAATTAAAAATTTTACTGATCCCTTCCTATGACAGTCTTTGAGCAAGTTTTCAATATTTTGACATATATGGGAAATGCTAATTAATTATAGTAATTTTACTCAGGTTACAGGAAAATAATTTTCTGGATAAATATAATAAACTAATACAACAACATTACTATTTCTCTCAAGTGTTATGAATTCCATGTCCCTCAGATTCCTTTGAATTTCACAACTCTTTTACAGTATCTGAAAAATAGCTACAAATGGCGAGAAACTACCAAACCTTTCGCGTGGACAAACCAAATTAGGGCTTCTCGGAATTGAAATATCATTTTTTCTCTTGTCCGAACTGAGTTCGGGTGTCATAGACAAAGGGTTAAAAGGCTTTTAAAGCTAATCATACTACCCAAAAGGCCTTTATTTTATCATTTGTCTTTAAATTTTGTGTATAAAAAAACTCAGTACCAATTTTTAGTTATGTAAATATTATTTATATAACCCTTATATTTCAATCTTTACAGTGCTTTAGAAACAGCTTTTGGCATGTCCCAATGATAAATCAGTTGTAAATGGTTTGGTTTGATTTGGAGCGGTACGATCAAATTTTGAGGGATAATGAAACCGGGATCCACTACTTAAAACAAAACTTAGTACCAATTTTCAGTTACGTAAATATTATTTATATAACTCTTATATTTCATTCTTTACAGTGCTTTAGAAACTTTTTTGGCATGTCCCAATGATAAATCAGTTGTAAATGGTTTGGTTTGATTTGGAGCAGTACGATCAAATTTTTCAGCACGAGGGATAATGAAACCGGGATTCATTGCTTAAAATAAAACTGAGTACCAATTTTCAGTTTCGTAAATATTATTTATATAACTCTTATATTTCATTCTTTACAGTGCTTTAGAAACTTTTTTGGCGTGTCCCAATGATAAATCAGTTGTAAATGGTTTGGTTTGATTTGGAGCGGTACGATCAAATTTTGAGGGATAATGAAACCGGGATCTACTACTTAAAACAAAACTTAGTACCAATTTTCAGTTACGTAAATATTATTTATATAACTCTTATATTTCATTCTTTACAGTGCTTTAGAAACTTTTTTGGCATGTCCCAATGATAAATCAGTTGTAAATGGTTTGGTTTGATTTGGAGCGGTACGATCAAATTTTGAGGGATAATGAAACCGGGATCTACTACTTAAAACAAAACTTAGTACCAATTTTCAGTTACGTAAATATTATTTATATAACTCTTATATTTCATTCTTTACAGTGCTTTAGAAACTTTTTTGGCATGTCCCAATGATAAATCAGTTGTAAATGGTTTGGTTTGATTTGGAGCAGTACGATCAAATTTTTCAGCACGAGGGATAATGAAACCGGGATTCATTGCTTAAAATAAAACTGAGTACCAATTTTCAGTTTCGTAAATATTATTTATATAACTCTTATATTTCATTCTTTACAGTGCTTTAGAAACTTTTTTGGCGTGTCCCAATGATAAATCAGTTGTAAATGGTTTGTTTTGATTTGGAGCAGTACGATCAAATTTTTGAGCACGAGGGATAATAAAACCGGGATCTACTGTTTAAAACAAAACTGAGTACCAATTTTCAGTTACGTAAATATTATTTATATAACTCTTATATTTCATTCTTTATAGTGCTTTAGAAACTTTTTTGGCGTGTCCCAATGATAAATCAGTTGTAAATGGTTTGGTTTGATTTGGAGCGGTACGATCAAATTTTGAGGGATAATAAAACCGGGATCTACTGTTTAAAACAAAACTGAGTACCAATTTTCAGTTACGTAAATATTATTTATATAACTCTTATATTTCATTCTTTATAGTGCTTTAGAAACAGCTTTTGGCGTGTCCCAATGATAAATCAGTTGTAAATGGTTTGTTTTGATTTGGAGCAGTACGATCAAATTTTTGAGCACGAGGGATAATAAAACCGGGATCTACTGTTTAAAACAAAACTGAGTACCAATTTTCAGTTTCGTAAATATTATTTATATAACTCTTATATTTCATTCTTTACAGTGCTTTAGAAACTTTTTTGGCGTGTCCCAATGATAAATCAGTTGTAAATGGTTTGGTTTGATTTGGAGCGGTACGATCAAATTTTGAGGGATAATGAAACCGGGATCTACTACTTAAAACAAAACTTAGTACCAATTTTCAGTTACGTAAATATTATTTATATAACTCTTATATTTCATTCTTTACAGTGCTTTAGAAACTTTTTTGGCATGTCCCAATGATAAATCAGTTGTAAATGGTTTGGTTTGATTTGGAGCAGTACGATCAAATTTTTGAGCACGAGGGATAATAAAACCGGGATCTACTGTTTAAAACAAAACTTAGTACCAATTTTCAGTTTACGTAAATATTATTTATATAACTCTTATATTTCATTCTTTACAGTGCTTTAGAAACTTTTTTGGCGTGTCCCAATGATAAATCAGTTGTAAATGGTTTGGTTTGATTTGGAGCGGTACGATCAAATTTTGAGGGATAATGAAACCGGGATTCTACTACTTAAAACAAAACTGAGTACCAATTTTCAGTTACGTAAATATTATTTATATAACTCTTATATTTCATTCTTTACAGTGCTTTAGAAACTTTTTTGGCATGTCCCAATGATAAATCAGTTGTAAATGGTTTGGTTTGATTTGGAGCGGTACGATCAAATTTTGAGGGATAATGAAACCGGGATCTACTACTTAAAACAAAACTTAGTACCAATTTTCAGTTTACGTAAATATTGTTTATATAACTCTTATATTTCATTCTTTACAGTGCTTTAGAAACTTTTTTGGCGTGTCCCAATGATAAATCAGTTGTAAATGGTTTGGTTTGATTTGGAGCGGTACGATCAAATTTTGAGGGATAATGAAACCGGGATCTACTACTTAAAACAAAACTTAGTACCAATTTTCAGTTACGTAAATATTATTTATATAACTCTTATATTTCATTCTTTACAGTGCTTTAGAAACTTTTTTGGCATGTCCCAATGATAAATCAGTTGTAAATGGTTTGGTTTGATTTGGAACAGTACGATCAAATTTTTCAGCACGAGGGATAATGAAACCGGGATCTACTACTTAAAACAAAACTGAGTACCAATTTTCAGTTACGTAAATATTATTTATATAACTCTTATATTTCATTCTTTACAGTGCTTTAGAAACTTTTTTGGCGTGTCCCAATGATAAATCAGTTGTAAATGGTTTGGTTTGATTTGAAGCGGTACGATCAAATTTTTCAGCCCAAGGGATAATGAAACCGGGATCTACTGCTTAAAAAAAACTGAGTACCAATTTTCAGTTACGTAAATATTATTTATATAACTCTTATATTTCATTCTTTACAGTGCTTTAGAAACTTTTTTGGTGTGTCAAAATAATAAATCAGTTGTAAATGGTTTGGTTTGATTTGGAGCAGTACGATCAAATTTTTCAGCACAAGGGATAATGAAACCGGGATCTACTGCTTAAAAAAAACTGAGTACCAATTTTCAGTTACGTAAATATTATTTATATACCCTTATATTTCATTCTTTACAGTGCTTTAGAAACTTTTTTGGTGTGTCAAAATAATAAATCAGTTGTAAATGGTTTGGTTTGATTTGGAGCAGTACGATCAAATTTTTCCTCGCAAGGGATGTTGAGACCGGGATCTACTGCTTAAAACCGATTTAGAATGGCTACGAACATCCATGCTACAGAAGGATTCGAACCTATGAACTTCGGTAGCGATGATCCTAACCTTTCCGCCATTGTAAATGGACCTTTGGCCCTTTACAACTATATATACACTATATTGGAAATGATGAGCGGTAACTTACGGTTTTAGACATTTTGTTAAATATCTAGAAAAATACAAGAGGAATTATCCTGAAACCTCAGGAACGTAAACAAGATGGTAGACGTCATATATTTCAGTAAATATTTTTTTCCAAAACTCCATAGAAGACCGTCAACAAATTGAAAAAAACGAAAATGTTTTCGATAGCCCTGTAAAAAGTAATGTGTGAAAAGCGCTGAAACTTTAGCACATGATTAGGATGCTTCTTGTAATAATCTGTGTTTATTGTCATGAGGATAGCACGTATACTCGTGGAGAAATTAAGGATTTTATTAAAACGATCCAAATTTCTCAATGCCATTTTCAGGACGCATGCCAAACAACATTGTACACAATACCCTACAATTGAAATTTTAAAATAATAAATGTTGAGTAAAAAGATAAGCAGGTTTACTAAATAATGTTTCTCTGCGCATGCGCGAATGCAATCAGAATATAATGTGCATAATATATTAGCTAAATGTATAGAAGAACTTTTGTCAAATTTCCAAAAATACATCTGGAATACAGTTAAATATATTACGTTGCAAGCATTCAGTCAATTCAAATACAACGTTCACTCTTCTGTAGAGAAATTTAAAGACAGGAAAGAAATAACTTAAATACCTCATTAAAATTCATAATATTCATAAATATTCTAAATTTTTCATTTTAACTAGCTTTCCACTTAACTTAGTCGCATAATGTATTTGTAAATTTACGATATGATTCCGTACATTTTAAGAAACTTTGTAACAAACTATTTCCTTCATAAAAGCTATTTTAACTCACATCCTCAAAAAAGTGTTTGCCTTTAAGTGGCAACATTATTCAAAAGAAATACATGTTACAATGAAAAGAATGCGAAAAACTGTTTTGGAATTCTGAGTGGAATGAAATTCCTTACAAGGTGTACTTTATTTGAAAGCATTCTTTAAAGAAATGCCGCTCAAAACTCTTTTTTTCTTAACTGGTTCTGTTCTCCACGAGCTCTCTTTAACAGTTAAGTACACTTTATAACTGGAGAAAAATACAAACAATGATATTATGTTAAAAAGGACTACTTCCGAAAGAGTGTGACAGCAAATATTTAGAGGAAATATTTAAATATCAGAATATTAAATTACTTATTAAGTATTTGAGGTCGGATTGGTTTAAAGCGCTACAGTTTTTTTTGTCTGAATTATATAAAAATTATCATTTAAATCAGAGGCTTAACAGAAAACTAAATGAGAATAATTAATTCTCTTAATTATCCGTTAATTATATGGGTTTGAATAAACAGATTCTAATTTAATAAACAACTAATTTTTATATACAGTACTTGAATGTTATGTAAAGTATATAGAAAATAAAGGGCAGAGGGAAAAACAATGTAATGTATTCTTTATTAAAATATCCAGCATTAAATTTCAGTTAAACTCAAAGTGTAAAACACAGTTAAATGCATTCCTTTGGAACGAAAGGAAGGTAATTTATTCATGTAAAATCATGATTCCAAAAACCCTAATTGCAGGAAAAAAATAGTTTTCACCTATTTATTTGTTTCTAGCTGAACCAAATTTAAGTAATTGTCCCATTTTAATCATGTGCTCGTTGAAAATATCGTCAATAATTTCTTATTTTTTACGAAAATATTGAAATTTTGAGTATTCATGTATTTTGAAACACATTGCATGGTATGATTCGGAATAAAAGTGTCCAAAATACTAACTTTGATTTCTTGCCTGGATTTCTTGCCATTTTATAAAGTTACTTTTATTTAGAAAGAATGTAAAAACATTTTTGGAATAATGGATTTATATAAAATTTATTTAATTTGACATCCTAAATTTGTTTCCAAATTCTATCTCTAAAAGAAAAATAAAATTTTATTTAAATCAAGAACTTCATAGAAAACTAAATGAGAATGATTCATTCTTAATTATTTATGGTTAATACTTAACAATTTGACATTCTAATCTTACAGTTTACAAATTCTCTCTTTAAAAAAAGAAAATCTTATTTAAATCAGGAACTTCAGAGAAAGCTACATAATAATGTTTAATTCTTAATTATTTATGGTACTCACTTAATAATTTGACTTCCTGAACTTACAGTTTCGAAATTATCTCTTTACAAGAAAAAAATCTGATTTATATCAGAAACTTCATGCAAAACTAAATGAGATGATTCGTTCATTATTATTTACGTTTCATACTTAATAATTTCGCAGCCTAAACTTACGGTTTACAAATTCTCTCAAAGAAAATCTTATTTAAATCAGAAATTTCATAGAAAATTAAATGGGAATGATTCATTCTTAGTTATTTACTGTATATACTTAATAATTTGACATCCTAATCTTACAGTTTACAAATTCTCTCTTTAAAAAATCTTTTTAAATCAGAAACATCATGGAAAACTAAATCAGAAGGATTCATTCTTAATTATTTACTGTTCATACTTAAAATTTTGACTTAATAATTTGAAGGGAATTTATTTACATAAAATCATGATTTCAAAAACCGTAATTACACGAAAAAAATAGTTCACCTATTTATTTGTTCCTAGCTGAACAAACTTTAAGTAATTGTTTCATTTTACATGTGTTCGTTGAAAAGATCGTCAATGATTTCTTATTTTTTTACGAAAATATTGTAACGAAGATTCAAATGAACACACCGTTTAACCTAACAGACGAATTTATTGAAGCAAAGCAGCAACTCGCAACTTTACAAGATCAGGAAGTTGTCTACAACTAGTGGGTGTCAGCTTTTACACCCGAACAGAATATTCGAGAAATAACTAATTTACATAATAAAGATTTAGGTTAGTGAGGTTTTGGAGTGCTACGGTCTACATTTTGCAACACGAGGGCTAATGAGACCGGGACCTACTGCTTAAAGCCGATTTCGAACGGCTACGAACATTCATGCCATAGTGGGATTCGAACCCACGAACTCCGGTTCCGAAGGCCAGCACCCTAACCATTCTGCCATCATCGGCGCCACAGATTAAAAAAAGATCTAGAATGTTCGAGAACATAAGGCAACAATAAATAAAATTTTTAAATATAAAAAATCCCACTTTGAATCAACCGCCATGGCTAGCATCGAACCCACAAACTTCGGGTCTGGATCTCGTGCTTTGATCATTCGGCCACTGAGCTCTTTGGTAAAGTTTCTTTATGTAGCAATGTCGAACTTTTGAGTATTCATGCATTTTATAACACATTGTATGATATGATTTGGAATAATAGTTCCAAAAAACAAGCTTTGATTTCTTGCCATTATATAGAGTTACTTCTATTTCGAAAGAATGTAAGAACATTTTTTAAATAATGGACTTGTATTAAATTTATTTAATTACAGTGCCATCTCACTACTTAAAGATATAAGCAAATTTTTTTTCAACATGAGACCGGAACCTACTGATTAAAGCCGATTTCGAACGACTACGAACATTCATGCCAACGAACTCTGGTACCGTTCATCCGCGCCCTAACCATCTGCCACCGTTCGGCTATTTGAGGTGGGAATCCTTTCAATCCGTAAGATCAGCATTCCAGTTAAACATGTATTATAAATGTTATTAAATCTGTGCAAATATTTTTATTTGCAGATGACATCGTTATTGTAGCACGGACCAAAGAGACTCTTAATCAAGCCTTCCTTTCTTTAGAAAAAGACCAAATACATGACAAATACTAGCTATAGTGAACCCTATTTTGAAATAAATGACTATAGATTCGAAACTGTTAACAGCTTTACCTATTTAGGTTCCGAACTAAGTGTTAACAATGATAGTGAGCCGGAAGTTCGCAACAGAGTTTCTGCCGCTACTATATTTTTTTTATGTACAAATATCTCAAATCTAACCTCATAAAAAGAAGTACAAAGTTATTGCTTTATAAGACA
>CM063500.1:3827687-3840187 GCA_032207245.1 Pardosa pseudoannulata | reverse complement strand
AAAATATTCTAAACCAAACAAGATACTTTGGTTTGGAACATTTTGTTTTTGTTCTTATCATTTTCTGGGATTTAGTTAATTTAGTTATGACGGGTGAAGTTATTTCGGTTTTGAAATAGTTAAAAAGTATCAGGATATTCTAAGTTAATTGGTTTGGAACATTTTTGTTTTGTTCTTATTTTCTGGGATTTAGTAATTTAATTATGACAGGTGTAGTTATTTCGGTTCTTACTATTTTTAAAATTGTTAAAAACTATCAAATCCAAATCTGAGGGTTTTTATTTTTAAGTTTATTTTAAAGTTTTTTAAGGGAGGTGGGAGTGTTGAAAAATGTTACTGGCACTACCCTTTCCAATTTTCATTTGTTATTAAGTTTATTTTGCATTTCTTTTATAACAAGGAGAGGTTGAGGGGGGGAATCCCCCTCACATGTTAGATTCTTCATAATATTAATGCTTATTAAAATGCTATATATTGTGTTTATTCTGTTGACACATATCATAGATATTACTAATCTCTTATTTATTTTTTAAACAACGTAAAAAAGGATGATTATTATGCTAATTTTATTTTAATAATGGTTTTAAATTCTTAATGTGTTTTTTCCTTTTAAAGTTTAGTTTTGTTAATGTTGTGTTTCAAATATGCCACGTGACCTCAGCCATGTTTCTTTTTTTTTGTGTGATCTTTCAAAAAACATGCACAGCCTCCGTGTTTTTCTACTTGGCGATTTTTCAAATCACGCGTTTTTCTGTGGGTCACCAAAAAAACATGGCGAACAGGACCGGCGTCTATAATGCCTCAGTTCCCACGAATATATTCGAATAATGCAAAATAACGAAAAATCAAGAGAAAGAAGAAAAAAAATAATATGTCCTTTTCGCTCAACGCATTTTCATGGCGCCACACGCGTCACGTGGTGAATTAACGACGATTATTTATTGCCAGTTCGCAGATGTTCTGCGTGAATCAACACATGGAATTAGTCTAGTTGGCTTCTAGTTTTACAGCTGGGATTAGAAAATTATAAAAGGCACGATATTCATATGTTATATATACAATGTCTCTAGCAGTTCTTTTAAGTCCAAAACAGATAAATTTTGGCGGTACAATAACCGAAACTAACGATTACATTAAGCAAAAACCGATAACCCTTTAAACAAAAGGTTTCCTCAAATTTATATATTAAATAATAAAATAAAAAATAAAGTAGCTCATTTTTCATTTCAATTCATGCGAAGTTTAATTAATTCTCAAAAAGTTTGTTTGAAATTATAATTCATATAATTTGTATCCTGCTGAAATTTCTGAACCCCTTCAGCCTTATTTCAGTTACGCTGAAAAATGTTACAAAATCTTCTTTGGAAGAAAAATTGTTGTTTCACAAAATATTTGAAAGTAAAGAACTGCAAATCATGAACGCCATGAAAAATTTAAAACAGCGAAAGGTAGAAATGCTTGATTGCTCAGTTTAAAATTTAATTAACAAAAGAATGTCGGAAACCTTTCAACCGGTATTTTTATAAATACCGGATGTTTTTAGAAATAAGTTTCAGAATGTAGTGTACGATATTTCTCTTCTAATTTCATATACTCTGCAATAAAAAATTGGACATTTTGTAATGGAAAATTAATTGAAATTCATTTTTAAACTCTAAACAAGTTGGAACATGTTACTATATAGGCTAAATATATTCACTAAAAACATTAATAGTAAAACTATGATACTACAGTGTTCCCTCGCCACTTTACACTTCATGTTTTGAGGATTCTTCAGTGCTTTGCGGGTTTTCCAAAAATAATCATCAAAAAATAAAAATGAAAAATACAACCATGTCGGCAGCCACATTTCGGAAAGGAGCGTTGTTTCATGCTGATGCGAGACAGAGAAGGATCCGTGCATGTCAAATAAAGTGATGAGTTGACTCAGAGCACATACCACGGGCTCTTGAGATGACAAAGTCTGCATTTGTGAGGAAGAAAATGAAGAGGAAGACGAAGACCAACTGAAAAGCGTGGATACCCTGGAGAATCTGCAAAAATTGTTCAACATGGCGAATTTATTGACGACAGTTTGTTTCAATGCTTTCGGTTTCATGCTTTTGCAGGTTTTATATTCATCAAAAAATAAAAATGAAAATATAAAACTATGTCGGCACACATTTCGGAAAGGGCGTTTTCATGTGATGCGCGATAGAAGGATCCCTGCATGTCAAACAAAGTGATAAGTTGACCCAGAGTACATACCACGGGCTCTTGAGATGACAAAGTCTTCAAGTGAGACAACAAATGAAGAGGAAGACAAAGAACAAACAACTGCAAATCATGAACGCCATGAAAAATTTAAAACAGCGAAAGGTAGAAATGCTTGATTGCTCAGTTTAAAATTTAATTAACAAAAGAATGTCGGAAACTTTTCAACCGGTATTTTTAGAAATACCGGATGTTTTTAGAAATAAGTTTCAGAATGTAGTGTACCATATTTTTCCTCTAATTTCATATACTCTGCAATAAAAAATTGGACATTTTGTAATGGAAAATTAATTGAAAATAATTTTTTTCCTCTAAGCAAGTTGGAATGTGTTACTAGGTAGGCTAAACATATTCACTAAAACAATTAGTAGTAAAATTATAATACTACAGTGTTTCCTCGCCACTTCACACTTCATGTTTTGCTGCTTCAGTGCTTTGCGGGTTTTCCAAAAATATTCATCAAAAAGTAAAAATGAAAAAATACAACCATGTCGGCAGCCACGTGTCGGAAAGGAGCGTTGTTTCATGTTGATGCCCGAGAGAGAAGGATCCGTGCATGTCAAATAAAGTGATCAGTTGACTCAGAGCACATACCAAGGGCTCTTGAGATGACAAAGTCTGCAAGTGAGGAAGAAAATGAAGAGGAAGACGAAGACCAAACTGAAAAGCGTGGCCTTACCCTGGAGAATCTGCAACAATTGTTCAACATGGCAAGAATTTACACAAGACATTGACGACAATATGGTTCAATGCTTTGCGGTTTCAATGCTTTGCAGGTTTTTCCAAAATAATCATCAAAAAATAAAAATGAAAAATACAACCATGTCGGCAGCCACATTTCGGAAAGGAGCGTTGTTTCATGCTGATGCGAGACAGAGAAGGATCCGTGCATGTCAAATAAAGTGATGAGTTGACTCAGAGCACATACCACGGGCTCTTGCCATGACAAAGTCTGCAAGTGAGGAAGAAAATAAAGAGGAAGACAAAGACCAAACTGAAAATCGTGGCTTTACCCTGGAGAATCTGTAACAATTGTGTAACATGGCAAGAATTTGAACAAGACATTGACGACAATATGTTTCAATGCTTTGCGGTTTCAATGCTTTGCGGGTTTTCCAAAAATAATCATCAAAAAATAAAAATGAAAAATACAACCATGTCGGCAGCCACATTTCGGAAAGGAGCGTTGTTTCATGCTGATGCGAGACAGAGAAGGATCCCTGCATGTCAAATAAAGTGATGAGTTGACTCAGAGTACATACCATGGGCTCTTGAGATGACAAAGTCTGCAAGTGAGGAAGAAAATGAAGAGGAAGACAAAGAACAAACTGAAAAGCATGGCCTTACCCTGGAGAATCTGTAACAATTGTGCAACATGGCAAGAATTTGCACAAGACATTGACGACAATATGGTTCAATGCTTTGCTATCTGATATAAATTTATATATATATAAAAATATATATATGTATGTATGTATATATATATATATATATATATATATATATATATATATATATATAAATCAAAAAATCATCCATGTCACCAAAAAAGTTTTTTTAATTGCAGAAGCTCTTGATTCTACATCATTGGCTTCCATACATCACAGATGTATGAGATTGGAGCCGTAAGTAATTATAAAAAGATAAAGTAAAGTACTCCAAAAAGTAAAGTTTAAAAAAAAAGATGTTTAATAGGTGGTTTTGCTACGAAACCACTGTCCACTAAAATGTTAATGTTTATGATAAGGTTTTGTAATTAACCTTATTAAGTAGCACTGGCACGTTTAAGTAAATACGTATACTGTTGTAATTTTTGTCTGAAATGTGTAAGTATAAATACTGTTTACATATTTAAAACTTTCGTGTACCAGCATACACGAAAATTCCAAGGGGCAAATCCTACTTCGCAGTTTTTCAGTCTTTGCGGAAGGTTGTGGTCCCCATTAACCGCAAAAAATGAGGGAGCAGTGTATTACCCAAATATAACTTAACTAAAAGTTGGTATTCTATAATGCCCGAACCTATTCTACTATGTCATCTTAAAACAATTTGTGATTTATATATACGTATGCCACTATAAGCTGTAAGTACTCAAATACGTGCTTTTCCCCCGTATCAAAAATTTTCAACATTCGAGTCTGCACTTGTATTTTATGAGTGTACTTAAAATTAAAAGTCCGTGCAGGATTCGAATAGATATTCCCGAATTTATTCAAGCCCCGTATTCGATTATTGCACCGGATACTAAAAATAATCTCCCATAAAAACAAATACAAGGAAGACATGAAGAAATGCTAGCGTGAAATTGGTATTTCTATCTGATAAAGGAGGCAAGATAAAATTCTGTATTCTCAAGGGAGTTTGTAGAATGATGCAAAGATTATGTTTCGGTTAGGAAAAATATCTCTTTACGAATTCATATGTTGAAGTTACAAAATAAAGTCTGAAATTTACGATAAAATTATTTCATTTATGAGAATGCGAATGTATATATATATATATATATATATATATATATATATATATATATATATATATATATATATATATATATATACTGGGTGATTCAAATGTCAGGACGAACTTTAAAAGTAAATAATTCGAAAACGAATGAAGATACGATTTGCACCAAATGGATGAAAAAGATATCTGATTTTGTGTAGCAACGAAAAAAAATGGTTATGTTAGCGACGAACAGATGGCGTTATAGTGTTTTATAGCACCAAAATATGTTTTGCAAATGGAGAAATGTTGACAATTTATACGTCAACTTAATTACAGTTTATTACTGTTACAATAAATGTTCATTTTGCTGTCCATCATTCAGAACTACATCTGTGAGACGAGTCACCATACTGTTCAAATCATTTAGTAGCATTTCTTTCATTATGGCAGACACATTTTGGTATATGGTATCTTTACTGCAGCTAGTGATGCCTGTCTTACCTTAGAAAACCGACAGCACCATCTGTTGTTCGCCAACTGAACTATTTGCGTTGCGTTGCCACACTAAACCCGGCTTCTCTTCCATTCATTTGGTGCAAAGCACATCTTTTTATTTTTATTAGTTTTCGAATTAGACATTTTTAAAGTTTGTTCTGACTTTTGGATCACTCAGTGTGTGTATATATATATATATATATATATATATATATATATATATATATATATACATACATACATATATATATGTGTGTGTGTGTGTGTGTGTATTCTGAACTTGCTATAATCTACTCGTAGAATTTGACATAGGGTTTACAAGTGGTTTATGGTGTTGCTTCTTTGCGTTACAAATATTATAAATTAATTTAAAAATGATTAATCACCTTTCAGGTTCATCCCAAGACTTTGTATTAGCTTCTGTTACGACGTAGATTTCAGTTTCAGATGCAGATTCAAATCTGAAATTTAGATAAAGATTTAATAAAATACAAACCACATGATTTATATCTGCCGCCCTCAGGGTCTTGCTCATTAGGAGTGAGTACAGGGTTGTGTAACTCCTAGGTGCCTGAGCTTCCCAGTACCTTTGCGGTATATTCAGGTTGGGCGTGAGTTTAGCTACCCTTAAATACTATCTTGTCTCAAAGAACAAAATTTCGAACCGTTCTCAAGGATATGATTTAGGATTGTTTTTAAATTTATGTTTTGGTTGTTGGTATGTTCCTATACATTACTGTAACAAGAATTAGGAATAGACCTAGAGTGACATGGACCAATTCTGTGGAGAAATATTCCAAGAAGACCTTCAAGAAAAAATTTCTAGTCTCAAAGAACGAAATATAGAAACGTTCTCAAGGACACGATTTAGGAAATGTTTTAAGGCCCCCTCTACATTATGGTCCAGTGTAAACCATCACCACCATCTGGAGGGACTTTGACTTATCGTGGCCGATGGCGGCAGACGATAAAATAGCCTTGGTGAACTATGACTTCGGAGGCAGTTTTTCTCCAAAGATCAAAGGCAGCCATATGCGCAACTAAAGTGCGCAGTAGACCGTATGGACGAATCAATGCGCTCACCTCATTTAGTGGCCCACCGTGTGGATGCGACCCGTTAACCATCGTTCGAGGTCACCATCAGGAAGTGGTGAACAACTGGCCATAGTGTGGAGGCTACATTAAGGATTTACGTTCTGGTTGCTGGTATGTTCTTTCACTTTAGTGGAACGGTAACTAGGGGTAGACCTAGAGTTACATAGACTGATTGTGTAGAGGACTATTTCAGGAAGACCTTCAATAAAAACCTTCTTGTTTCAAAGGACAAAATATCGAACCATTCTCAAGGACACGGTTTAGAAAATGTTTTAAGGATTTACATTTGGGTTGCTGCTATATTCCTTTACTTTACTCGAACGAGAACTAGGGGTATACCTAGAGTGACATGGACCAATTGTGTAAAGGAATATTTCAAGAAGCTGAAAGTAACCAACTGGAGAACTAATGCAGCATAGCATAGTTCGATATTGGAATATCGGATGTTCCTTTTTATGGCCTTGGTTCACCAGAGCTGTAATGTTAAAAGAAGAAGAATTGCAAGCATGGAGTTAATTCAGGATTTTGTTAGAAAAATGTAGATATTATTTTTGTTATGTATGCCCAAAACCTTTCAGATTAGTTAAGAATGAAAAACATATTACAGAACCAATTAAAAAAAAATATTTCTTATCATAAATCTGATTTCGGTAAACAATTATTCCAATAAGGAGAGCTCTTGTATTTATTGGTTTACTGAGAATATTCTGTTGAAGAAACAACAAATGCTGTTCAATTTACTTTTCAAATTGTTCTTCGTGTATGTCAGACGGTGGTAAAGGGGTATTTGAAGCCATATGTGGAAGCCTTATTTGATAAATATTTTGCGGTTGAGTACGTTCAAAGGCAGTTTCTGTTTCAGTGATGATTTAATCTGCAGTTTCGATATGAGGTTTAGAATACTGGATGCTGATGGACGTGCAAAATTTTAAATAACATTAAAAATGTATTATATAAATTACAACTCTCTTATAATGATCACTTATTATACCGAAACCCCGATTTAAGGATAAAAAAAAAATACTTTAAAATGTCAAAATTCCACCTACGATATGAAAGGATTTCTGCAAAATGAAAGCTATTCATACCCTTTATTGTCAAAAGCAATTTTTCAAAATGAATGAATATGTTATACGAAAAACCAAGGTTTTAGATTTCTATTCTTTTTTCAAACTATTTCAAAATCATATAACACAGTTCAATGATCTTGTTATTGAGAAAATACTTCAAACTTTTTCAGTTGCATTATTTCTATGTTATTTTTTAGCAAAGATGTTAGTGTATTTTTCTAGAAACTTGATATTTTTTTTTAAATTGTGGTGTTTTTTCTCGAGATACAGAGATTTTAATAGCATGAAACGACGAAATATTAATGAAGATTTAATATAAAGAAATAATTGCTTTTGTGTATAGAGTACGAAGTGAATATCGATGCCCAGTTTGTTTTCAATATAAATAATAAACACTGAGTTAAGTAATGAAAGCAATTGTTTAGTATAATGTACACAAGAAATATGTTAATGGAATAATTAAAGACTAAATATATATGGATTATTCTTTTATTTAAAAAATATTTTCTAGCATAGTTAAATGCTTTATTGTTTTTATGTACCATAACTATTAATTCTCATTATAAAATTAATATTGAAATTTGAAATTCTTAAGTATTGAGATTTAATACCTTTTTCACCTCATAGAGAATGTGCACATGACGTCTGATGCAGCGAAAATTGCAGCACAACTTCCTCATTGGCAAAACATTGAATTTCCTACTGATTGTTCTTGTTATTGGAGTTTTAATTTTGTCTTATCTGAAAATGGTAACAAGCTGTTGTATGTATCTGTACTAAGAATTAAAAAAAAAAGGTGAAAATATTAGATTTTATTTCTTTTTTAAGATCTACATTGCGAATGCTTTGCATAAAGCTTAAAGAAAAGGCAAGACTGGACTCCAAGTTCTTCGAGAATTTGCAGCAATCAATTTAAGAATAGTAATAAAACGTTACCTATACTGTATTGTAATAGTTATATAAAATTAAGGTCTAAGAATTTTTTTATTATTACAAAGTTTTTTTTATATTTCTAATGAATTTTCTATGCTTCTGTGAAAGTACTACACCTATAAATGTAATTGTTTTTGTCCTTTAAATGATCAGGTTTTGTATATTTTTATTAGATTCTTATTTATGTAATAGTTTATTGTGCTGTTAACATAAAGTATTTATACTTTGAATATGATACTTAATAGTATTGTGTAAAGTGTTTAATTTAAAAAATATATATGATTTTGTAAGTGCTAAAAAATCTATTTAGAATTACTTGTCCAGTTTCTGATGTTTCCTTTTCCCTTAAATAAAATTTAGTTCATTGTCTACGTGATCCATATCGAAGCTCATAAGATATAATGAAACAAGCAATGTTTTGCCAAAAGTTGAGTTGTAGACAGCACTTGTATTTGTTTACAAACATGCACTTTCTCTATAGGGATGGTGGTCGTTAGAAAGTGTTGTTATTTTTTATTTTCTCAGAATTTCGAAAAATTCTAAACATATAAATGTAAGCATAAGTAATTTTACAACATTTCTTTTTTTTTAAATTAACTAACATTTTTGTATAGATTTAATTTTATAGAATTTTTCTTTCAATTTTTAAAAGTTCTTTAAATTTTTCATTTAGACGTCATTTTCCATAGGTTCATACAAAATAGCTTTCAATATTTCCAATATATATTAAAACAAATATGGTATCCGTTCTCAATTGACTTTAAATACACTATTAATACACAATATAAGGTTTGAAAGTCATTATTTGTCTTTAACATTTGACGTAGAGTCATAAAATTATTTCCTATACATTAACTTTTCCTACACTGGTGTGTAAAACTTAAGCAACAGGTGGGTTTTTTGCCATAACTCCACGAGAAATCATCTGAGAGACATCTAATTCAGAAATGAGGGAGAGTATTATGTATGTAAAGGATAAGGAAAGCATCGGAGCTGAAAAAAAGAATACAATGAATACGGTATGGAATCAAACAAAAATAAGCTTTATTGAACGCATAGTATTATGATTGTCTATCCAAGAGGAAGAGCAACAAGTAGATATTTCATAACATGGGATATGCCTTCTCCTAGCTACAATGGTTTCTTCGCACCTTCTCCGCATACCCAGAACCAGCTGGTCCACCATTTATTGCAGTAGGAGTACCCATTTCACAATTAGCATCTGTTTGAGTTGTTGGGTGTTCTCCGGCGGATGTAAGAGTGATGCAATGCGTCTCCATAAAGCATACTACTCATGTTCCATAGGATTTAAATCAGGGGAGTACGCTGACCAATCCATTCGAGTGATATCTTCACTTTCCAGTAGCTCCTCAACAGCAAGAGTCCGATGTGGCCGTGCATTGTAGGCATTACTGTGGCCTGAGGCCTTCACAAAGGGGGCTTATTCTCCCACCGTTCTGAACGCTGCCTCCCGTTGAAAGTTGACCACCGACGCTACCTTTTACAGTGGTGCAGAGATCACAAAAACTGGACAACTGATCAATGGAGTCGTGTCCCCTTTACGGATGAGAGTCGGTTCAATACCAGAAGAAATTCTCAACGCTTTCGGGACCCAGTTTTATCCTAAACACCAAGGAAAGACACCGTTACAGTGATCCTGGATTTCTTGTCTGGGGAAGCATTATGCTGAACGGACGAACTGAGCTCCACGTTTTCGACAGAGGTTCTGTAACCGGGGATCGCTATTGTAAGGAGGTATTCCTGCATCATGTGCGTTTGTTCTGACGTGCCATTGGCCCAGACCTCATTTTTATGGATGGCAATATACGAGGACATCAGACTCTGTAGATTTTTTAATATGTCCTATTTTAAGTTAATTCCTAAAAATAAGAAAAAAATATTAGAAATTAATAAAAGATTACTTTTATTGCCATGATGTAAAAGTGTACTTAAATTATTTCATTACTTTAATTTCTTATTTAAATTACAACTGCAAGTATGTTAACTATATGCAATCATAATATTTGAATAGTTATAAAAAATACATTATACATTTGTAGTATATTTTGTCAAATTGTAAACTGCTGTGAAATGATAAACATGTTTTAATATATTCATATAATTAAATGTACTGCTTTCATTTTCCAGTACTTCATGTCATTTAGGTTGATTCTTACTACAAGTATTCTATATATATATATATATATATATATATATATATATAATGTGTCTCAGGTCTAAAAAGGGGGTAGTTAGAAATTACGTAAATTATAAACGATTTTAAAAAGGGAACTCTTATAATATAAATAAATGAAAAAGGCCTACGCTTGTTTAACCTTTTGTAATAATTCGGTCAGGTGTAGAGATATTTCACAGGAAGTTGATGACTAATCAAACGAGAAGTTCAGTTATCGCCTGGACATGGAGCTGTAAACACATTCCACGCTTAGCTTCACCACGAATAAATGAAAATGACTCAGGCGAAGCCTGAAACGGAAACCCCATATAAAATATGGAAATGTTTTTACTAGGGACTAATTATTCCATTCCTTAACACTGGACCACGTCATGTATATATATATATATATATATATATATATATATATATATATATAATAATATAGATTGTTTTTTCTGATTTAGGTAAATAAAACAATTAATAAAAAATGATCAAAAGCTTGAGTAATTTCGACAATAAAAATGTATCATTTGAATTTAGACAAAAATCTATAAACATTCGACGTATATTTTGTCAAATTGTCAAATTGCAAAATGCACCGAATGTTGAATTTGTTTCGTAATTTTGTTAGTAAATAATTGAGGAATTTCGACACAAAATAGATTTAGAGCAAAATATGTTTAAGTGTTAAATAAAACAATTAATAAAACAGTCTGCATTATCAAGTGCTTACGTAATCTCGACAAACAAAATGTATCATCCGAATTTAATCAAAATTTAGTAATAACTTACTGCACATGTTGTCAAATTGTAACATATAGCGAACTGCAGTGAATGTTGAATATCTTCCGAAATCTTCATAGGATTTAACTTATAGCTTTCATTTATGTATCATTTATGACATTTTTGCTTATTTGGGTTAGAAGTAATTTAATTTTTTTGTATAAAATATTAATTACCGTTCTATTTCATTCAAAGATTGGGCACTGGATTTACTTTCATTATAGGTTGCAATCTTAGATAAAGTTTCAGAGTTGATATCAGGAATTAGGTTCTCAAAGACTTCTTCAAATCTTAATTCATAGAAAAACCTAATAAAATATAATCATTAATCTTCTACACATGATAGAGTATGTTCTACAAATAATTAAAGAATTCAAATTTTTATAAAACCCGTAATAACTGATAGCATAATTTGTCGAATTGTAAAATATTGCTAAACGTAGTGAGTTGCAAATATGTTCCAAACTTTTCACCAGATTTATCACAGAAAATTTCATCTTGGTAAAAAAATTTAACTATTATTACTATAAATACTTGCTTATGGGTGTACTGTTGAAGAAACAGCAAATGCTGTTTTCAATTTACAAAATTTTAATTATTTCAAATTCTGCATCATAGTAATCTGTGTCGGTAGAGGAAGATATGATATGCGTGGAAGACATACATATTTGATAAATAATCTGCAGTTTGGTATATTCGATGCCAGTTTCTCTTTCAGTTATTATTTCGTCTTCTGTTTGAATATGCGTTACTAAATATTGGATGCTTAATTAAGGCCGTGCAATATTTTAAATCATATTAAAAAATAATAAATGTATGTACATTACAACTTACTTATGCATTTATTACTCGAAATGCCGTGTTCGTTAGAGGTGACTGGGACATGTAAAATATGTTCGTGGTCACAATGTCCTCCCATTTCTTAATCAATACCTCTGGGGGTGGCAGGTCAAGCCTATCGGTGTTCTTGTTCCCTGCTTCGAAATTACGAGGGATCCACTTGAGCAAAAATTCACACTTTCACCCTATCGTGCTCGTTGAAACAGAAGACGATCTCTCTATCACATTTAGGCCTTTTGCTTTAATGCGAGTAACGTATGGCCTCGTGCTTGGTTTGACCCAGTATCATCAGAAACAACAACGTTACATGAAATTCACATTTAAGGGCCGGAGGAACTTTGGAAATAACATAATTTAACCCCAAAAGTTAAATGGTTTTATTGCTCTCAAATACAAGCTAACCATAC
>CM063500.1:3775510-3827587 GCA_032207245.1 Pardosa pseudoannulata | reverse complement strand
TTTTTACGCAGTTCATGTGCAGTTCCAGAAACTGTTTTATATATATTTTGTACCTTTTATATATTTTGCTATTTTACAGTCTGAACCAAGTACCTACAGTTTTGTTTCCACTCTTCGAAGCTTAATAATGAACCAATTTTCGCATAGGCACATATTCTTCAATATTATAAGTTTATGAAATTTATAGGTAAAAATTTTAGTAAAAGTCAATAAATGTATTTCAATTTCTTTAGTAACTCGTTGAGAAAATTCGACACAATATAGTTTTTGGGCCCAAATGTGTTGTTTTAAGATAAATAAAAACAATTAATAAAACATTATCAAAAGCTTGCGTAATTTCGACACCTAAAATGTATCATTTTAATTTAAACAAAAATCAATAAACACTCAAAGCATATTTTGTAAAATTGAAAAATGTAGCAAAATGCAGCGAATGTTGAATTTGATCCTCAATTTTGTTAGTAACCTTTCGAGAAATCTCCACACAAAATAGTTTTTGTAGCAATATGCATTTAGTGTTAAATAAAGCAATCAATAAAACAGTCAGTATTATCAAAAGCTTACGTAATCTCGACAAAATGTATCATCCGAATTTAAAGAAAACATAGTAATAACTTACTGAATATTTTGTCAAATTGTAAAATATAGCTAACTGCAGTGAATGTTGAATATATTCCGACATGTTCGTAGGATTTAACGTATTGCTTTCATCTACGTTTCATGTATGACATTTTTGCTGATTTGGGATAGAAGTATTTTAATTTTTTGTATAAAATATTACCGTTCTGTTTCATTGAAAGATTAGGCACTGGATTTACTTCGAGCATAGGTTGCAATCTTAGGTAAAGTTTCAGAGTTGATGTCAGGAATTAGGTTCTCAAGGACTTCTTCAAATCT
Organism: Pardosa pseudoannulata; assembly: GCA_032207245.1. Taxonomy (NCBI): domain Eukaryota; kingdom Metazoa; phylum Arthropoda; class Arachnida; order Araneae; family Lycosidae; genus Pardosa; species Pardosa pseudoannulata. Next base: position 3,826,690 of record CM063500.1, on the reverse strand, counting down.
TAATTCATAGAAAAACCTAATAAAATATAATCATTGATCTAGTGCACATGATAGAGTATTTTCTACAAATAATTAAAGGATTAAAATTTTTATAAAATCCGTAATAACTGATAGCATAATTTGTCGAATTGTAAAATATTGCGAAACGTAGTGAGTTGCTAAATATGTTCCAAACTTTTCACCAGATTTATCGCAGTAAATTTCATCCTGGTAAAAAATTATTCCTATAACGACATGCTTATGGGTGTACTGTTGAAAAAATAGCAAATGATTTTCAATTTACAAAATTTCAATTATTTCAAATTCAGCATCATAGGAATCTGTGCCGATAGAGGAGGGTATCATATGCGTGGAAGACGTATTTGATAAATAATCTGCAGTTCGGTAGATTCAATGCCAGTTTCTCTTTCAGTTGTTATTTCGTCTTCTATTTGAATATGTGTTACTGAATATTGGATGCTTGATTAAAGCCGTACAAAATTTTAAATTATATTAAAAAAGAATAAATATATGTAAACCATCAATAATAACACTCCTTGACAAGGAGAAGGTTTGGTTTGGTTTGGAGTGCTACGGTCTACTATTTTGCACACGAGAGCTAATGAGACCTGGACCTACTGCTTAAAGCTGATTCCGAACGGCTACGAACATCCCTGCCACGGTGGGATTTGAACGCACGAACTCCAGTATCGACGATCAGCGACCTAACTAATCGGCCAGCACTCGACTTTGACAATGAGAAAGATCAACAGCTACCAGCAATAAAAATGCATTCAGGCCGACATTGAAGAGAACGGCACAAGTCTAATTGAAACTTTATTTCAGAGCTGCTAAAACGGACATCTTTTCTACTTAACCACAGGCAAAGGAAAAGCCACAAAAATCACTGTGCTCGAACAGAGGTGCACCCAAGAGCAAAGACAGAAAAAAAATTTCCCCCGGTTTAAAAAAAAAAAAAAAAAAAAAAAAAAAAAAAAAAAAAAATTTGCTCAGCGAATTAAGTGCAAGATTATGAAAAACGGGGAGCCATTTGTCGAAGACAGCTGGGAAACGTACTGAATAGATAGAAAGTTTACATTTTTAGGATAGGTAGCATTGGGAAGAATTTTAAGTGAAAAACACTCCTTTGATTAAACTATTTAGAGGCTGGGAAAAAGATTTAAAAGAATTAGAATGGGAGAGAGGAGGTTTTTAAAGAAATATTAGAGTTAAATAATTTTGATATATTACATATATATACATTACAACCCACCTATTCAATTATTACTCGAAATGCCGTGTTCGTTAAAGGTGACTGGGGCACGTAAAATATGTTCGTGGTCCCAATGTCCTCCAAGTTCTCAATCAGTACAAGCCTATGGATCTTCTTCTTGTTCCCTGCTTCTAAATTACAAGGGACTTATTTAGCAAGTCGTACTTTCACCCTAGCAGTACTCGTTGAAACGAAAGACAATCTCTCTCTCGCATTAAGGCCCTTAGTTTTAATGCCAGTAACGTATTACCTCGCGCTTGGTTTCACCCCGTACCATCAGAAATAACAACAATATTAAACGAAATTCACATTTAAGGTCCGTGGGTCTTTGAAAATAACATAATTTAACTCAAAATGTTAAATGATATTTTGCTCTCAAAAATACAAGCTAAGCATACCATTCTTTATCAAAAGCCAGTTTTAAAATTAAATCAATTTTTTACAGCATTGAACGTAGTTTTAATTTTATATCCTTGTTTGGGAATTTTAAATATGTTATCCAATTTCAAGATCCGGGTAATGGATAAGTAACATAAAATTCAAGATGCATTCTCCTTAACATTTTTATTAGTGTATTTATCCAGGAACTCACTTATAATAAGCCTTTATTACATAAAATCCCAGATTTAAGTTGCGAAGGGCTTTGAAAATGACTGATCAAAAATGACCAAAAACCAAAAATGTTAAATGACTTCTCACTCTCAAAAATAACCGTTCCTTATGAAAATCCATTTCTAAAATTAAATTCATTTTTTACTGCATCAAGCCTAGTTTTGTTTTATTTTCTTATTTTGAACTTTTAAATATCATATTATTCTGTTTTATGATCTTGATATTTGAAACTGACTTAAAATATTCAAGCTGCATTACTTATGAATTTCTCTTTAACGTTTTTATTAATGTATTTATCTAAAATCTGGATATTCTATATTAAATCGTAATGTATTTTCTGAGAGTGTAGTATCTTCAAACAACAAAATAAATTTAATATACATTATGTAATTTGCAATAAATACTTTATGTAAAGGAGTATTTAACATAAGTGAAAACTGATACCAAGTATTGCTTTTGAAAATAATTTACATACAGCTAAAAGCGCTAAATATGAAAGTAATTGACTAGTATTAAATTTTAATGGAATGCTGTTCAACGATTAAATTTTCTCATTTAGCCTGAAATTTTATCTAAAAGTATTTTCTAACAAATTTTAATGCTTTATTGTATTTATGTAACAAGATTATTTATTCTCACTATGAAAATAATTTTTAAAATTAAATTTTATAAAACTCATATTCAACGTTTCTTGTTTCCTTACAGTTATTAAAAATATTTATAAATTTAATTTACGAAATCTTTTATCTCAAAATTTATATAATTTGTACAAACATAAATTAAAAAGCGTAAGTAAATGTCTCATATCAGTTCATTTTTCAATTCAATGACATTTTTGTAGCGACCTCAAATCTCAATAGTAGAAATTTTCTTTCTTTTCGTCTGAAATTTTATAATTATATTTGAAAAGCAATTTTTATATTTAAGATTCTATAACGGATTTTTTAATGTTTTCAATTTCATAATTATAGATAGAATGTTTTCGTAAAAAAAATTTTTTTTTGCTATTTTCCAATGTCAAACTTTCTGAAGAATATTTCAAAACTAAATTCCTAAATATTATTTACTTTGTTGGCAGATGTATGAAAAATCTTTGGATTTTTTTTTAATACTAACAAATACTATCATTCAAAGCAATCGGACCGTGATTGAGCTTATAAAACACCAGTATTGCGAATTCCAAAGAAGATATATGAAGCCAGATCATGATATTTTATATTTTCAAAATTCCTTCTGTGTGATTTGAAGTTGAAAAGTAATTAAAAGCGGTTGAAAAGTTGATTTTGTTTCTATCGTTAATAGAAGTAACAGCTTAAAGTACGAGGCGCATCCAGAAAGTAAGTTTAACAATATTTTCCTTATTATATTTTATATATTATTATATTCCTTATTATATTTTATATATATTATTATATTCCTTATTATATTTTATATATTATTATATTCCTTATTATATTTTATATTAACAATTTATATTATTACAGATCTATGACGTATCAATCATATGCCAGTGAACAGGTCCCGACTCCTGCCATTAGCGTGTAACAGTGGTACGAAATGGAAACTGTAATTCCTTCTCCACCCGCCTACAAGGTTCGGTCGATTGTCTTGAATGCTCAAAACATTGCGCCAATTGAAGTCCATCGTCAGCTCTGCCAGGTCTATGAGCCGAAACGGACACCCGAAAACAAAATTCAACGCTTAAGAGCAGCACTGACAATTCTGCTACGGTATCACGACGACCGCGACGAGTTCCTCGACAGGATCGTCACCGGCAATGAGTCTTGGATTTCGCACTTTATCCCGGAAACCAAGCAACTGTCAATACATTGGCGTCATAGTGGATCTTATTTCAGGACCAAATTTAAAATGACGCTGTCGGTACGGAAAGAGATGTGCACGGTGTTCTGGAACAGGAAATCTGGTTAAAATCACAGGCGGCAGAGTTCTACAATAGAGGGATACAAAAGTTGATCCCACAATACAAGTGTCTCAATTCTTATGGTGGCTATGTTGAGAAATAGCTAAAACATCATTGTACTTATTACTAATAAATATGTCACTGAAAGTATTTTTTTTTTCTTTTAAGTAGGGAGACTTACTTTCTGGTTGCGCCTTCTCGTTTGGTGCAGATGGTATAGATTCAAGTTACACTCTGGAGAAAATTGCTCAAATTCTTGTCGATTTATTTATGACGATTTATTCAGATAAAAGAAAGCAGGAGCTGCAATCAGGTATTAAGGTATAAAGGAGACGCGGTAGCTCGACAAAGGCAACATTCTCGTAACTGTAGGGTTGCTGGTTTAGTCCGAACCGGTTTAAGACCTGTCGTGTTCGTTAAAGGTGACTGGGGCACCTAAAATACGTTCGTGGTCAAAATTGTCCTCCAAGTTCTCAATAATACCTCTGGAGGTGGCAGGCCAAACCTATAGATCTTCTACTTGGTCCCTACTTCAATAAAAGTACGAGGAACCACTTGAACATAAGTCGTCCTTTCACCCTAGCTGTGCACTTTATATATATATATATATATAAATATATATATATATATATATATATATATATATATATATATATATATATATATATATATATATAATATATATATATATATATATATATATATATATATATATATATTTGTAATAAATCAAAATTTTTTAACTTTAATATTTCCTTAAAAACCTCCTCTTTCCTTAAAATCTTTTTCCCAGCCTCTAGATGTCTTAATCAAAAGAGCGTTCTCGACTTAAAATTCTTCGATACATTTCTATCTATTCAAAACATTTCCCACCTGTCGCCGGCAAATGGCTCCGAGTTTTTTTCCTCATCTTACACTTACATTCACTGAGTAAGTGGGTTTCGTTTGGTTTGATTTAGTTTGGTTTTGGAGTGCTAAAGTCTACTTTTTGCAACACGAGTGGTAATGAGACCGGAACTTACTGCTTAAAGCCGAGTCCGAACGCCTAAGAACATCCCTGCCATAGTGAGATTCGAACCCAAGAACTCCGGTTCCGAAGACCAGCACCCTAACCATTCGGCCATCGTTCGGCCTTATCCTCTGGGATATTCTTTCTGTCTTCGCTCTTGGGTGCACCTCTGTTCGAGCAGAGTGATTTTTGTGTCTTTCTTTGGTGTGTCGTTGACTAGTATAGATGTCCTGTTAGCAGCTCTATAATAAATTAAAATAAATAAATCTTAGTTTTCTTCAATGTGGCCAGACTGCATCGTTCGTTATTACTGTTAGCTGATTAGGCTTTTCCTTGCCCAATAGCCCGGGAAAGTAAAAACAATAGGAGCTACATAATTATTCTGACTAGAGGAAATATTTTATTACACACACACACACACACACATACACACACACACACACATATATATATATATAATAAATATATAAATATATATATATATATATATATATATATATATATATATATATATATATATATATATATATATATATATATATATACATATATACATATATATATATATACATATATATATATATATATCTATATATGTATATATATATATACGTACATATATATATATATATATATATATATATATATATATATATATATATATATACATATATATAAACATATATACATGTATACACATATTTATGTAAATATATATATACGTACATATATATATATATATATATATATATATATAATATATACAAATTATTTAGCTTTAATATTTCCTTAAAACCTCCACTCTTACATTCTAATCCCTTAAAATCTTTTTACCAGTCTCTAAAAGTCAAAGGAACGTCTTCGACTTAATCGACTTAAAATTATTTCGATACATTTCCCAAAGATTACTGTATTATAGATGTAAATTTTCTGTCTATTCAATACGTTTCTCAGTTGTCGCCGGCAAATGGCTCCACGTTTTTCCTGATCTTAACATTTTCATTCGCTAAGTTTCTTGTCCTTTGGGAAAATCATTTCTGTCTTCGTTCTTGGGTGCTCCTCTTTTCGAGCAGAGGAATTTTTGTATCTTTGTCTTGTCTGTTGTTGACTAGGAAAGATGTCCGTTTTAGCATATCTAAAATAAAGTTTTAATTAAACTTGTGCCGCTCTCTTTCAATGGCCCCACTGCATCGTTATTACTGTTAGGTGATTAGGTTTCTTCTTGTTCAGTAGCTTGGGTAAGTAAAAACAAATGGGGCTACATAATTATTGTGACAAGAGGAAATAAGTTATATATATATATATATATATATATATATATATATATATATATATATATATCATCAGCATTGGTACGACAGCCCTTTGTGGGCCTGGGCCTTCCTTAGAAGCTTCTCCCAATCTGCCCTTCTCCCAGCAATTGATCTCCAGTTCTTTACCTTTAAGATGGCAAAATCTTCATCCACACAGTCTTTCCACCGTTTTTTAGGCCTTCCTTTTAGTTTTTTATTGGAAGGGAGTGCATTAAAAACCCTCCAATCTATAAGAATCCATTTGTTCGATAAGTAATTGCAGATTTTTACTCTGATAGAGAGTACGAATATTCCAGTATCCAAGTCTCATAGCGTGTCGTTAAAGGCGACTAAAATAGCCTGGTCCTCCAGGTTGGGGGTTGGACGTGGGGCTAAAAACCCCACTTCGTAAAAACTAGCCTGTTCCGAAATCCAAAGAAGTATATATACATATATGTATGTATAAATATATGTGTATATATATATATATATATATATATATATATATATATATATATATAAATATATATATATATATATATATGTAATATATATACATATATATTATATACATACATATATATATATAAGTATATATGTATATATATGTATATATATGTATATATATGTATATATATGTATATATATATATATACATGTATATATATATAAAGCTCACGAAACGAAAGGTGCATTCCTTTGTCTTAATACGAGTAGAGTATGACTCAATCTTGCTTGGTTTGACCATGTGGCATTAGAAACAACAAACAAGAGAATGTAAAGTTTGTTCAATGTTTACCATAAAAGTTTTTTTTGCATAAAACGACGAACCTTAATGGCAGCAACAGCTTAAAAGAGTTTGGTACAGATCATATAGTTTTATGTTAACCTTTAATGAAAATAGCTCTATTTCTGGTCGATTTGTTTCAGATATTAAATAACTAGAAAAACCGATTAGATCTTAGCAAGCAAAAATGTTTGTAGATCAAATGCATTAAAAAATAGAACACTTTTTTTTAATTAAAATTGAGTTTGGTGACAATATTTTGGCATTGTTACATATATTTGTGTGTAAATTATGTGCTAAAATCAATCAAATCTTTAAAGTATCGGAATGCATATGAATACCATGTAAATCATTATTTAGGTTGTATTTTTCAGGTCCATTTTTAAATTTTTATTCAGATTGTACTTTTTAACACCATATTTAAAATTCGATTCAAACAAATGTGTTTGTTTGAATAATGATGTTTTATTTTAGAAATTTTGAATTGTTAATATCGTATATTCTCAAATATAATTTAAATATTGAATTAAGTATAACTTCATTTGTTAACCTTTATTTCCCAGATTGAAAGCTGGAAAAGAAGCGATTAGTTCGAATAAAATTTAAGAAATATTGTTTGATAAACGGCCTGAAATGAAATGGTAGCAAAAAAACAAAAAACAAAATGACGATAAAAGAAAAAGATCTGGATCTACAAATTTTATCTTAATTCATTTTTCAAAAAGTACAAAATAAATTCAACATCACCAAGGTTCAAACAGTTTCTTCTTTTTTAAAATTCTTATAACTGCATTATCACATCCAAAAATTAAGGAAATCAAATACACTAATCGGCACCACTAGATTTGTATAATAAAAATTCAATTCACATAAATGTGTCTATTGTTTTATACTAATGAGTGGTTATATTTTCGAAATTTTGAATTGTTAATATCGTATATTCTTAAATATAAATTAAATATTGAAATAAGTACAACTTCATTTGTTAACCGTTATTACCAAGGCCGAAGGCTGGAAGAGAAGAGATTAGTTCTAATAATTTTTTTTGATAAACAACCTAGAATGAAACGGTAGCAAAGAAACAAAACGGTGATGAAAAAAGAAGAACTAGATTTAGAAATTTTATCTGAACTAATTTTTCAAAACGTGCAAAATAAATTTAACATCAACCAGATTCAAATACTTTTCTCTTTTTTTTAAATTCTTATAAATGCATTATTACTTACAAAAACTAAGGAAATCAAATACGCATTAACCAGCACCACTAGATTTGTATAATAGGAATTCAACTCAAATAAATGTGTCTATTGTTTTTATACTATTGAGTGGTTACATTTTCGAAATTTTGAATTGTTAATATCCTATAATCTGAAATATAATTTAAATATTGAAATAAGTCTAACTTCATTTGTTAACCTTTATTACCCAGACTGAAAGCTGTAAAAAAAGCGATTAGTTCGAATAAATTTTAAGAAATGTTTCTGATAAACCGCCTAAAATAAAATGGTAGAAAAAAAAATGGCGATAAAAAAAAAGAACTGGAATTACAAATTTTATTTTTCAACTTATTTTTCGAAGCGTACAAAATAAATTTAACATCACCAAGATTCAAGCAGCTTATTCTTTTTAAAAATTCTTATAAATGCATTATCACCTCTAAGAACTAAGGAAATCAAATACATATTAACTTGCACCACTAAAATTGTATAATACGAATTCAATTCAAATAAATGTGTCTATTGTTTTATACTAATGAGTGGTTGTATTTTCGAAATTTTTAATTGTTAATTTAGTATAATCCGAAATATAATTTAAATGTGGAAATAAATATAACATCATCTGTAAACCTTTATTACCAAGACCGAAGGCTGGAAGAGAAGAGATCAGTTCTAATAATTTTTTTGAAAAACCGCCTAGAATGAAACGGTAACAAAGAAACAAAATGGCGATGAAAGAAAAAGAACTGGATTTACAAATTTCATCTGAACTCATTTTTCCAAACTTACAAAATAAATTTAACATCACACAGATTCAAATACTTTGTTCTTTTTTAAAATTCTTATAATAGCATTATCACCTCAAAAAATAAATGAAATCAAATACACAATAACCGGCACTACTAGACTTGTATAATATGAATTCAATTCAAATAAATGTGTTATATTTTAGAAATTTTGAATTGTTAATTTAATATAATTCGAAATATAATTTAAATATGGAAATAAATATAACATCATTTGTAAACCTTTATTAGAGAAGAGATTAGTTCTAATAATTTTTTTGATAAACCACCTAGAATGAAACAGTAGCAAAGAAACAAAATGGTGATGAAAAAAGAAGAACTGGATTTACAAATTTTATCTGAACTCATTTTTCAAAACGTACAAAATAAATTTAACATCACCCAGATTCAAATACTTTGTTCTTTTTTAAAATTCTTATAAATGCATTATCACCTCCAAAAATAAATGAAATCAAATACACATTAACCAGCACCACTAGATTTGTATAATACGAATTCAACTAAAAAAATGTGTCTATTGTTTTATAATAATAAGTGGATATATTTTAAAAATTTTGAATTGTTATATTAGTATAATTCGAAATATAAATTAAATATCTAAATAAATATAACATCATTTGTAAAGCTTTATTAGAGAAGAGATTAGTTCTAATAAATTTTTTGATAAAACACCTAGCATGAAACGGTAGTAAAGAAACGAAATGGCGATGAAAGAAAAATAACTGGATTTACAAATTTTGATCTGAATTCATTTTTCAAAACGTACAAAATAAATTTAACATCACCCAGATTCAAATACTTTGTTCTTTTTTAAAGTTCTTATAAATGCATTATCACCTCCAAAAAGCAAACAAATCAAATATACATTAGCACTCTAGAATTGTATAATACGATAATATTTTAAATGAACTTGAAATACTGTGAATTTGAATATAAATCCAATATAATTACATCAGTTGGGAAAAGGCAATTATTCAATCGAAATACTTTAGTGGAGAGGCCTAAAACGTTGTAGAAAAATATTGTTAATATTCTATCAGCATTTCCTATATTTTATTCGCAAGGGAAGTGACAAAACAATTTTTCAAAACATTAAAACTCTTCTTTATATATATAAATCTATAGGAATAGGAATTGTTTGAAAGTAAACTTTTAAAGTTCTCAATTCAAGCATCTTTCTTCCCATTCAAAAATAAATAATTGTTTTTACTTCAACAGTTTCTCCCCCTAGGTATGTAAATTTTCATTATTAAAGCAGGATTTCCGGAATAATTTATTTTGAATAAATGTTGTTTTCGAACAGTAAAATTGTTTTCTAAACAATGCGGCCAGATAATAAACATAATTTTCTGTAATAATAGATTTTTTATATGATAAAATACAGCATTGTTCTATTTGGAATGATGTGTTTTACCAAATTCATTTAGAATGAAAGGTTGGAATGAGACAATAGATCTCTCACTAATGGGTGATTGCCATTTTTTTTCAATTGCAAAGAAATTAAAATGTTCTGGTCAAAATAAATATTTTCGTTTCCATTTGAGCTCTGAAATTTATCATGATTACTATACTTCATTTTACTTTTATATGAGGAAGTAAAAATGCAATTACTTAAAAAAAAATCCTAAAAATAATATGAATTCACTTTATTATCATGAAAAATCAATTTTTTAACTTAGAAGTATGCAAAGTATTAATTTATAAACGGGTCTTAACTATGTAATAACCTCGCCAAAATAACAATAGAAACCAAAAGTTTCAAAATATACTAATGATTATCTGTAACATTGTGCTGCTGATGCAAATTTTTCGCCAACTTCCGCTAAATGTCTTAGTATACTTTCCAGCAAACGCTTTCATCTAAATTTAAAAAGAGAAGTGCAGTGTTTTCTTTTAGCATTGAACATTCATGATTTGCAATCTTGAATAGGGGAATGTAAAATGACTTTCTGATGATCTCGGTAATCTATTTATAGTTAACTGCGTAATATGTTCGTCTAATGATGTTATTTTTTTTACATAAAATGTACAAGTGTCAGCAAAGAATAAATAGTACAAATTTTAGTTTTAGAATTCAATAAAGAAAAATTTGGAAATCCGATGCATTTCAATCCTAGCCATTTTGTTTCTTGTTGGTGACTTTTTTTAGCAGCGTTTCAAATCATAACAACAATTGTATCTTTTAACTCCGAATTTTAGAGAAATGTTTTAGTAAAACACACCAAAAATCATAAATATTAAAACTCAAGATACACCATCAAACCATTAAGATTATTGAACATTTAAGCTGATATATTGTAAGATATTCATTACATTTTAAACTCACTTAAAATTACATATTCCAAACATTCGATTAACAGTAGTTTTCTGTGTTATATTCCATAAATTTAGACTTTAAAATCAATTTGCTGATGTAAACCTTTAAAAATCAATCGATGTGGGTAATTAGAATTATACATCAATTGCATTTACAAACAACATACTATTATAATGTAAAAATAAGTCTAGTTCACTCGAATTACCGAGAATTAAAAATTCTACCAATAAAATGTCAATATCTAGTCTAAATAATCCAATTGAATCTCCAAAAACAATCATAAATGGCCATTTTTCACCTTTTCATGAAACATATCCGCATGACCAATGAAAAATTGGAAAACGAGATTCACAGTCAACATCAACAAAGAACCACTTCCAGATCGGTGAGAAAATGGCGGAAAAGCAGCAGGCACCACATTGCAATATTTAGGTAAAAGAGTACTCATGTTGCCTTTTTTTCAGCCATTATTGCCAATTTACTAATGCTGTCTGGTTACAAGCTAAGCAATTTTTATTCAAATAGGCAATTTTATCAAATAGCTCATTTTGCCAAAGAGTTATAATGATATTTTACCACATATTTACTGTACAAAAAAGATCGAATTTTTCTTATCCCTCCACACTTTGGACACTATTGACCACTGTAATAGTGGTCCTGATGGCTATCTTAGACGATGGTTCATGGGTTCCATCCACACACTGAGTCATTAAATGAGCCGAGCGTGTAGAATCATCCTCTACCTACTACGCACTTTAGTAGTGCATGGTGTCTGTCTTTAGGCCCCTATACACTATGGTCCACTGCAAGGCATTCCCACTGTGTGTAGGTGGTATGGCTTATCGATGTCGATCATGGTAGACGATAAAATGGACTTGGCAGACGATGGGTTCGGAAGCGATTAATCTCCAAACATCAAAGACAGCCAGATACATTAATAAGTGAGCAATAGAGTCTACGGATACATCAATGCGCTCGGCTCATTTAGTGGCCCAATGTGAGGATGCAATCCGTGAACCATCGTCCAAAGTCGCTATCAAGCTCAGTACTTCAGTGGTGAACAATTGGCCATAGTGTTGAAAAGGCACGATGTTTGAAGAAAAAACACTTCCGAATTCATTCTCTGCCAAGGCCATTTTATTGACCACCATTGTCGACCAAGATAAGCCATACACCATCCACACAGGGGTAATGGCTTACATTATACCATAGCGTAGAAAGAAAACCAGACTTCATATTATCCTATTAAATTCTTCTTCTTAATATAGCTTTACGATATGGAACAGATGTATTTGTTATAAACCAGCGATAGACAAAAGTTTTTCAGTTCTCGATTCTTCTTCGCCAACGGTAAATGGGGACATACCGAATAGTTTTAAAGGACTTAAAAACAAAATTGTTAAATATTTAACATTTTTATACCACTTTAAACACAATGAAACACATATTTTAGCTTTATGATTCAAATAAAATACTATTTTAAATTTCCTATTCAGATGTTCACTAGAACTTTTCTGTTTCAGTTTCTTCTGAAACTATTTGTAGAAGTCAAATTTAACTGTGTTGAATGTTCAGTTGTCAAGTGTGATTTTGACAATGGATACATATATCAATTATCGCCTTTCTGGGCTCACTGTTAGTATTATACACGGAGGTTCAATTCACATAGTGTACCAATTAAAAAGAGTGTAGGAAAAACCCAGGCATACTAACTGCGAACTAACTGAAACCGTAACGAACGAACTTAGTCGGTGCCGCGAGTGTAAACAGACTAGATGATCGCTCCCTAGCTCTCCTTTTTACATGTACATAATTTTTTTTTCCGTTACTGTAATTCCTTTTAAATGTATCCGGTATAGTAATAAATTTTATTTTTTTTCTCAAATGTATTCAAGCATTTAATGACAAAGACGGAATTCTCAAGGTGCTTATAAAAGAGTAAAAACAGCCCAACGCAGAACAAACTTACGAGAAGCAGTTCCATTGGAAATTTGAAGGTAAGGCTCCTTCACTTTAACTATTATTGATTTATTTGTAATGTATTCTCTTGTTTTTTGACAAAGATAATAAAGGCTTCTAAATTTTGATTGAATTACATTTCTTGTTTATGAGAGAATTATATTTTTAGTACATATAATATTACAGATGCATTATAGACGCCGTGTTTTTTTCTCGCCAAACTTGGCGATTTTATGGGGCGATGACTGCGTTGCTGTATATGACTTAACTTTGGTTGGGGGATATGGAAGCTCCGATATGTTCTTGCATCCTATTGGTGCACGTGATTTTTGACGTCATTACCCGGCACTATATGAAAATTTGCTATTCTTAATGTTCTTAGCCGTTCATTTCATTCCAGACGCGTAGACATTCCAGAGTGGTAAGGTGTCACCTAGGTGAGGTAAGTAATTTAGTTATGGCGGGTGTTTCCAGAAATTTGCATCTTAGCTGCTCTTTTGGTTTACATTCGCCTAGATCAGGTCGTATTTTTTTAATCATTTTTTTTTGGGATTTAGTATTTAAGTTATGATGGGTGTAGTATTTTTGGTTTTTACTATTTTTATTCTAAATCAAACAAGATGTTTTGGTTTGGAACATTTTGTTTTTGTTCTTATCATTTTCTGGGATTTAGTTAATTTAGTTATGACGGGTGAAGTTATTTCGGTTTTGAAATTGTTAAAAAGTATCAAAATATTCTAAACCAAACAAGATGCTTTGGTTTGGAACATTTTGTTTTTGTTCTTATCATTTTCTGGGATTTAGTTAATTTAGTTATGACGGGTAAAGTTATTTCGGTTTTGAAATTGTTAAAAAGTGTTATTGTTTATTTTGCATTTCTTTTATTACAAGGGGGGAACCCCCCTCACATGTTAGAATTTTCATAATAATGCTTATTAAAATGCTATTTATTGTATTTATTCTGTTGACACATATCATGAATATTACTAATCTGTTATTTATTTTTTAAATAACGTAAAAATGATTATTATGCTAATTTTATTTTAATAATGCTTTAAATTGTTAATCTGTTTTCCCTTTTAAAGTTTAGTTTTGTTATTTTTTTTTTTTAATCTTTCAGAAAACACTCACCGCCGCCATGTTTTTCTACTTGGCGATTTTTCAAATCACACGATTTCTGCTTTTAAAAAAAAAAAAACATGGCGGGCGGGACCGGCGTCTATAATGCATCTGTTCCCAAATTGACGAGAAGCAGTACCATTGGAAATTTGAAGGTAACTTCGTTTTAACTATTATTGATTTATATGTAATGTATTCTCTTGTTTTTTGACAAAGATAATAAAGTCTTCTAAATTTTGATTGAATTACATTTCTTGTTTATGAGAGAATTATATTTTTAGTACATATAATAATATTTATAAAATTATTCATTAGGAACTGAACCCAAAACCGGAACTAAACCAATATATATATTTAGTTAAACTAGAACCAAAAAAAAATCAGTGCTTCGAACCGAAACTAAACCAAAAACCGGAAATAAATGTTATTTTAAACGGAACGAAAAATATCAGTTTATTTTGATCGATATATTTTCAGTCATTTTGTTACTATATTTTCTAATTGAACGTCAATCTTACAATTATCGTTATTACTAGTCCATTTGCTTCTCGATTTTCTTTTTTGATGTACATTAGTACGTTTCCGTTTCGCACGAAACGGCTAGTAGAAGTCAAATTTAATTCAGCTGAATGTTCAGTTGCCAAACGCGATTTTGATAATGGAAAACAATGCCAGTGCTCGCCGTTCTTTGCTCACTGCTCTTATTGTACAGGTCTGTTCATTGTATCAATTTACATAGTGTACCAATTAAAAAGAGAATAAAGTTTAAATTTTGATAGAATTACATTTTTTTAAGACAGAGTTATATTCTTAGTACGAATAAGAATATACATAAAATAATATTATTCATTCGGAACTGAACCGGAAACCGTTATTTTTGGCGGGACGAATTCCAGAGCTAAACCGATATATATTTTTAGTGGAACCGAACAAAAATATTACAGTCCGAATCCCAGGTGATGGCGGCTACGTTGTCAAGTAAGTGACAGTCTTGATTTCCATGGTTTCGAAATTATGACTTTGAGAGTAGAAATAATACAATAGAGAAAGCAAGGACCATTTATAAACTAGTTTCCTTTTTATGAAGTATTGTAATAAAAACCATATAACACCAAAGTATTTATTATACTTAAAAGTAAATTTAATATTGATCACTTTATAAAATAAAGATTTAGATTTATGTTTGAGCATAATCTCGTTTATAATTGTTGGGGTAAAATGTTCCATTTCAAGACAATAGCCATTTTGTAAAATGAGGAGCAGTACAAAATAAATTCATTGAATACAGTTCCAAGCATCTAATTGCAAATTAATATTAATTTACCTATATAAAGCAATAGTATAAGCTTTTACGTTTTCATCAAATACATTTTTTCGTATTAAACTAATACGAAAATTAAACTAAATGTTTTGTGTGTGTTTTTTTCAATATTATTAGATCCAAATTTTTAACAATATAAAAAATAAATGTTTAAAACTCATATGTGCAATTATTATCAAACATTACACTCCAGAAATTATTTTTACCAATCAGTATTAATAAGCATGTCTCTTGTATCACTAACTGAAACGTACTATATATATATATATATATATATATATATATTATATATAAAATATATATATAAAATCGTTTTTTGCAAACATGATAAAAATCGTTTTTTATATGTTTGTAAACATTTTACGAGTTTTTTAAATCACAAAAATATGTAATTATTACTAAAAATCAAAAATAATTCTGAAGAATTTCACTGCAAGAAAGATAGAATAGTTATATAAACAGGATTTAATAAAACTTGAATATAATAGCACAATGATTTTTATTCATTGATAAAATGGGAGAACAATTGCTGGAAATAAATTCTATTTATCGGGCACGGAAACAATTTCTAATTAATGTCTTACTGACAGCTGGAACTTGTGTTATATAAGAACTTTGTACCTTTCAATAAATAACAAAAATAAGCTAAAACCGAGAATTCTCCCACCGTAGCTTTCACAGTATGTTTATTCTACGATATTTATAGAGAGAGTTGGATATACGAGATTACGGGGGTACGAGCTGACAGGTGTTGGCTTTTCATTAAATAAATACCAACAGCCGGAAGCTGAGATAGAAGTATAACGAATTCTTTTCTTTTCTGTAACAAGACGAATTAGAACAAATTAGAATTTTCATTAAACCACCAGTATTCCAGGTTAAAGTGAAATAATCATTTTTCGATTTCGATGAAATATTTAAACGTGTGTAAAGAAAATTAGAAAAGTTTGCATTGATGAAAATGTTAAATATAGTTTTAAAAATAGAGCAAGTTTTAAGGTATGTCAGAGTTATTTCACACGATAATTAAATAAATAGTTTATATTTTGAGTAATCTCTGTAATTATCTTAGAAATATAATTACCTAGAGCCGGTCTCACCAAAGTCGTTTAACGGCTAACAGCGATTAATGTCTGTTTAAACCGATAATTCTTCCCACCATTGGTTGGCACCATGGGTTGGTTAATCACGGTTAGCCATTAAACGACTTTATGAGACCTGCCCTTAATATAACACATTTTAATTTTTGTCTTTAAATTATATTTAATAAATAAAACATAAACGTTCTTAAAAACTAAATTCTTAGCAATCTAACAATGATGTTCAAGAATTGTAAATTATCATATAATATTACTTTAGTCGTCAGAAAGAGCCTCGGTTGCTCAGTCGGCAATGGCAGCTATCTCGGAGGGTAGCGGGTTCTATGACCCGTCAAGTCCTGTAATGGCGTCTGGGGCAAGTAATGTAGCCTCCAAACAATGGCCAATTGTTCATCACTTCCTGATGGTGACCTTGAACGATGGTTCACTGATTGCATTTACACGCTGAACCACTAAATGAGCTCAGCGAGTGGATTCGTCCATACGGTCTACTGCGCACTTTAGTTGCGCATCTGGCTGCCTTTGATCTTTGGAGAAAAGCCTCCTTCGAAGCCCTCTTCCAAGACTATTTTATCGTCTGTCACCATAGACCACGATAAGCCATACCTCCTCCAGACGGTGGTAAGAGCTTGCAGTGGACCATAGTGTGGAGGGGGTCTTAAAACTGGCTCATGGTCGCAAGGGCATCCAAATTTCCAAACAATACCTCTGGACTTTTCCGTTTGGTTCCTACATTAAAATTAAAAGAATCCATTTTGTTTTGTTTTAGGGAATATTAATGGCCGCCTATATTATTGATCCTATATTAATATGGTCATTGTTGCCCGAGGCATTGTATGAACTAATACTTAACAGGCAAGTGCCCGAGTGATTTTCCTTTTTTTCATATTAACTACGTAATTTTAAGAATTACATTGTATATTAAATTTTAAAAAAATGTTTACAATTCGAGATATTCAAAAGTTTTTGTTGGCAATAGTATTTATAGTATTCTTCCAAAGGAATTCCGTCTTGACAGAACAGTAATAGCCGGAAATAGACAACAACGTGCCCTCCCAGTTTGAATGACTCCATTCAAAATATTTTGCGGGATGCAACATCCGTGACGAAATCTTACAAAGTGACGGCGTGACACTCTGCAGTAAACAGAACGTATATAATACTAAGTAAGACGTTACGCTAGAATACGTAGAGTTACTTTATCTTAATTTTCCTAATGGCTGAATTTTATTTTGAAATTTTTCCAACATATTTTTT
Organism: Pardosa pseudoannulata; assembly: GCA_032207245.1. Taxonomy (NCBI): domain Eukaryota; kingdom Metazoa; phylum Arthropoda; class Arachnida; order Araneae; family Lycosidae; genus Pardosa; species Pardosa pseudoannulata. Next base: position 3,808,721 of record CM063500.1, on the reverse strand, counting down.
AATACAATATGGGGTAATATGATACCAGCGATAATAGAATGTTGATTTGTGATAGATTATATTTGTGATAGATAGACCAAATATACATGGAAATAGATCTGTGACAAAATTCAGTTTTTTGTCGGATTATTTTTTGTATCTCAGAAAATGCTGCTTAAATCTAATCAATAAAAGATTTTGACGTTGTCTATTACTCGACGCAATCATGTATCAAATTTGGTATCACCTAGTGCCAACAGATGTGGGAAAAATCAACGGCCATCGTTAGCTACACAAAATATATTACAAATTACAAGGACAGATACAAATTAAATGTCTAATTACACATAAAATAATCAATACGAGCAATCGAGTAATGTGTCATACTGACTAGCCAGAAAAATGATAGTCTGCGTAATAGTGGCTGGGAACAAACTGATTACGTAGTACATTGGTGTTGTCACGCTGTGAAGTGGAAGGGAATAAAATGTCATGACATTTAACGTATTTGGGTATGGATGCAAATGATAAGCAACACCTTGGCATTTTTACAGAATAATTAAAGTCCATATATTAAAACTCCATAGCCGTTTAGTAATATAGATGTTATTTATGTAAAGTTAAAGTGAATGCTTAGCAAAATGGCGCATTTATTTCGATGAAAAATAAGATTGGGCAATAAAATGTCCGATTCCATTTCGCAAATATATATTTATCAGTGTTATTTTCTTATCTACAGCAGGGATAAGAGAAATATTGAAATCTACAATTATATATTCTTGTTTAACCCCTTGAGTACCAGCACGTAAATGCTATTCGAGTCGACCGTTGTGATTATTTTGCCGTTTATGCCATCTAGTAATTAAACATAGCATTTAAAAGTTTAAATAAAACGTTCAGAACTTGTATTAATCATATGCGACGCAGGTCTCGGAATATCAACCGAAGATCTTCGCGTGGAGGCGATGCTGGACAGATAGAAGTGAAATCGCTGCGTCGCGTATACGAGACGTTAGTTGCGGAAGGTTTTAAGAAAAAGAAAATCAGTAAAATATTTGTTATTACAGGTATATACTTTTTAAGAAGCAGTTAGTTTTGTTCCTATAAAAATACAGGATATTTATTACATTTTATTACTGATAGAATTAAACTAAAAAGAACTAAAAAAATACTGAAAGAACTAAATAAGGGGGCTTGCTTACACTGGACGTCGGTTCGCACATGCGTTGTGATGCCACTTTGACGTCAGCGTGCGGACATTACCAACACGTTGACATTACGCGAACAAACAATCAAGCTGACGTCAAAGTGACGTCACAACTAACATGAAAACCAACTCGCAACTTCCAGAGTAGGCCCCCAAGGATTTTGATATATTAAGAGTCGGTCTCATAAAAGTCGTTTAACGGCTAACCCATGGAGCTAACCAATGAGAAATTTTCACGTTTTCTAATTTTGATTTTAAACGATAGAAAACAAAAAAGTAAGCAGGACAGTAGTTATTTTTCTTTCATTTGGGGGCCTAATGAATAATTTATGATGGGTTTTATAGCGGACTCTTTAACGTCTCTCAAAAACGATACTTTTCCTCCGCCGAATTTGTGACGTCATCGTTCATGTCGACACCGACCGCCTATGCTGTTTACATGTTAAAAGGTGACTTTTAAATTTGTTTCTGTGCAAAGTATCGCATATAATAGAAATTTTTTATTATGTCTGGCATTAAAAAAATCATATTATAAATATTGTATTGTGCCACTCTGTAAAAATGCAGCAACTAATTGCAATGAGAAGATATTTTTCAGCGTTTCCAAAGATCCACATACACGTAAAATCGGGACAAATGCGATGAAAAGGGATGCGAATTTAAACCCCAAATTATTATATAAATCATCTCTATGGGTTTGTGAAGACCATTTTTTTGGTAAGTAAATGCTTGCTTTTGTTTAAATATTACTAGTTTAGAAAAAGTAAAGTATATAAAAATACATATATATCTTTAAAAGGATTGTTGATTAACCAGTGCTATTTAACTTTTAAAACTGCTATTTTTTTAGTATTATCACAGAGTTCAACTACAATTAATGTTTGATAAAGCATATAAATATCGTAAAACATATAAATATCTAAAGCATATAATTATCTAATAAATAACTCGGGGGAGGGGATGGTTTTGTATTTTCAAGGTATTATAAATATTTTCTTCAAAGATGCATACTTTCTTAATTGTATCAATTCACAGTGATATTTTTCAATTAAATTGGTGACTAATTTGAAGTATATAATATTTATAAAATACTTATAATGATATTACTTTAAAAATTAAATTTAATTTCAGAAACTTTATACATTTTTTAATTTAACATTAACATTAAAGTCAATAAAATTGTATTGCTATTTAAAAAAGCATAAATAATTAAGTAAAGCCTTTTAAAGATTTTAAGTTTCTTTTCATCAAGTTTAAAATACTTAAGAATTGGTTTGATTTTGAAGTGCTACGGTCTACTTTTTGCAACACGAAGGCTAAAGGCTTTCAATCCAGAGGCTTCTGTCAGTAAGCACAAAAATGACAACGAGCGAAAAATAAACACATACAAGTGCAAAGAAATAGAAGGGTGGATTCGTGAGTTCATAGCACAATAACTCGAGAGTTTAGGAATAGAAAAACATAAAATATTTTTGCGGCCAGTGACATCCGTACAAAATAAAAATAAAAAATAATGAATTAAAATGATCAAAATCGAAAAAATTGAAAATTTTGAAAAAATAAAAAATAAATGTTTTAAAAATAATTAAATTGCATTAAAAATCCAAAAAAGGCCTAAAGAATAATAAGTAAACATAAAAAATAGTTTTTAATAATTTAAATTAAGTTCTTGAATTTTTATACCGTCGGGGATAGAACCGTGCTTCCGAGGAAAACGATGATGCTAACCAAGAGGCGTACTTAACCACCATGCAGCTCGCCCACGCTGTTAAATGGCAAAATAAAGTACTTGTTAAAGTGAGAAAAAACGATGCGTGGATTTAAATATTAGGCTCCACCCTCAACAGGAGAGCAGAAAACTAAAACAGTGCGGAGGATAAAAAGCAATACACATGGAATAATAAAAATAATTTAACGTACGAAAAGTGATGTATGGCCAATTTTAAACATTTTAAAACATTTTTCTTACATTTTTATATATTTTTAATAATTTTTTGGTATATTTTTTTCGTTTTTTATTTTAACAGTACACATTATTAAGGATCTTTGGCACGAAGGCTAAAGGTCCCGGTCTCACAATAAATACCTTCTCTAATTTTTATTTTTATATATTACATCTATCTCTATTTATAAAAAGCGATGCTGCTACAAATGTTTGTATATGATATATGTATATTTATTTGACTTGTCTATATCTACAAATAGAAGAGCTGTGATTAGCGTGAATAAAATATTAATACATGTTAAGTAAAATTGGATAAATATATAACTGATTTTACATACTTTTGGGTTTTAATTCCCCGTATTTCTGCTCCCATAAAATTTGGGTTTTTTTTTTCCAAGAACGAAAACATTGACATGCTGTTAATTTTCGGGAGGTTGTCTAACTGTCCTTTGGTAAATCCAGGTAGAAGAGACATTTATGACAAATTCAGATAACTAAGCTATCTAGATCGATAAAATAAACCTTTAGGTTTAAATAAAAATAAATTTTGATAGCTAGAAAATTTCAGGAATTTGCAAAAAACAAGGCCCTTACTCTGGACGTTGCGGTTCGTTTCGCACCTTCGTTTTGACGTCATTTTGACGTCAGCCTGAGAACATATGTGAGCAAATGATCAAGCTGACGTCAAAGTGACGTCACAAACGAAGGTGCGAAACGAACCGCAACGTCAGAGTAAGCCCCAAAATCGGAAAATAGTGCGCGCATAAAAGCAATAAGAAAATATTGGTCGACATGAACGATGACATCACAACCAATCATGGAGTGTTTTGATGTTACGTGATTTTCACTTAACTTTAAAATTAATTATTTAAATGATGGACCCAGTTTTTTACATTTTTGAGAACGTTTTTGGAATCTACGAGTCTGAAATTATCAGAAAAACACTAAGTTGTTCGAATTCCCCACATGTGCAAATTCCTCATTACAACAAAACTTAAATTTAGCATTTATTTATTACAAATTTTAGTCAAATAAGGTATTATTTCTTTTAGAAAGGCCTTTTTTCTAGTTAACAGTAGTTGAGGAACCTCTAATCGTATCATTATATATAAAATAAAAGATTTCGGAGATGAATACAACATCTTGAAATAATTTTTACCTGTACAACTAATATTTTTCGTACTTCTGCATATAGAGGAACAAATATTTCAGTTTAACTCCTAAAATTTTATAAGAGACTAATTATTAGGACGTAATTTCGCAAATCATAAAGACATATATATATATATATATATATATATATATATATATATATATATATATATATATATATATATATATATATATATATATATATATATATATGTCATAAGTTACACATTTAGATTTTTAAACATGAAGGTTTAAAAGACATAAATGAAAGAAGCACTTCGTTAAGAAATAGCTGTCATTTTCCGCTTTTTAATATAAGGAAAATCTTTATTTCACTTCTTACCTTCAAAGATCTGTTAAGACAAACGATAATGCATTTTATGACGTCATGCGAATAAATAAACTTATTTTTTAAAAGAAATAATGAGCATAGAGTTTTATTTAAATTCTTTTGTTCAATCGTCTGCGCAATAATTTTGTTGTAACTGAATGGCACCAAGTGAAATTCTAATGTCGGTAAAGAATATTTTCGAGTAATTTCGTAGATAGTTCTCAGCAATTTATTTTTATTAAAAAAACAAGCAAAATGCCAAGAGGAAAAACAGAAGTTCGTAAAGGAGTGAAAAAAATGAAAAAAGGAAATCAACATCCCATTGCTTCCTGTAATAGTGATTCCTTAGCTTCAGAAGAATCTTTTGAACTGGCAAATTCTCCTGAGCCATCTGAAGTTGAAAAGAATGGAATAGACACAGAAGTTACTGATGGATATCCTCAAGATTTTAGTGGAGAAATGTCTAAATTATTGGAAAGATTCAATAATGACATGAATAAGACTATGCAAGCAAAGCGTCGGAAATTAGAGCAATTTACGCAGGTATTTCTTTTACCTTAAAAACTATAATGTATATAAAAATGTTCAAAATTTATTTTAAACATTTTAATTTATCAATCGTTCAAAGGTATTATGTCATATTTCCTGACATTATCAAGCTTGCATTTCTATTCTATTTGACATTCATTTTTAATCAAATCTGAGATGTAGAATATTCTGAAAATATGTCAAAGTATATATGATACGTATTTTTAAATTGAATATGTTAGTTGGCAATCAATTTTTTTTAACAGTTCATATTTTTAGTATGTAAAACTACACATGCTTATTATAAAGGAAAGAATGTCCTAATATTTTAGCTTTCATTTATTGATGGTATACAATTTATAGGGACCAAATGTTTGTTATATTTGATTTAGAATTAATTATGCAATTTGAATATGTAAACTTTGTTTTGTTAAGAACACAAATATTTATTCCAAATTAATTTATAAAGAACTCATGCTTATGTAAAATTACTGTTATAAAATAATATAGTAGTAAAATATTAGATCTACTTCTTGTGCAGATTGTTTTTTTAACTTTACAAATGTATACTATTTTTATTATTTTAATTCAGTATTTTTAAAGGAAAGTATTTGATATCCTTAGTGTATAACTATAATTATAAAAATGGAGTACAGAATGTGTTTTTAAATACTTCTCTAATTTACTATTATATTAATTTCCAACGTAATTAATGTCGTAATGCAAAATAGATTTTTATTATATATCAGTCCTTCTTATGGTAGAAATAATGGTACTAAGTGCAGTAGTATGTGATTCGATGATTATAGAATAAAAAAGAATTTTTAATTTTGTTTCTAAAACTTGAACTATAGTTCAAAGTGATTCAAGACATTGTTCTATAAAATGTGGTGTTTACTTACGTTATTATTTAAGTTAAGAATAAACTGAAAACTATTGTGCTATATGATTTCATTAGTTACTTTACTACGATTTTTAGAAGACTCTAATAGCATTCGATGAGGTATTTTAAATAACGACTGTAATATCAATAAGAAATTAAGTATGAAATGTTAAGTTTTTAATTGTGTTACAACTACCATTAAATGTATCGTTATTATTTTATTTAAAGACATGTCATTTCTACGCTTATTACAGACTGTATTTACAGCTTATTAAAAAGTTGAAATTATTGTACCCACTTTTATAAAAATACTAATATCTGAAATATAAATATGAAAACAAACTTAAACTAACTTGTATTTTAACAGTTTTTACAAAACTTTTATGGAGAAACAAATACTAGTAGTAAAAATTTCAATTTTACTGCATTTGGCCACAGTGAAAAGAGTATGGATACGAAATTAAATTCAATTTTAGCTTGTGTGTATGTAGAGAAATTTCTGGCCCTAATATTAAATAACAAAATCGTTAATTCCTAATGCTTTAATTTTCCCGTTCCATTCTAATTTTATTGCTTTAAAACTTTACTGCTCGCATGATGTTCGCAATCCTGCTGTAAGAGTTTGGCCTTCGTGTGCAAAAATGTAAACTGTAGCACTCCTTTCCAATCACCCAACTTTAAGTTTTTCTTTATAATTTGTTTGCTATACAAGAATATTTTAGCACTACACCATGTTTGGGTAAATTCTCACGATATGTGGACTCAATAAACAATACTCGGTAAGTAATTAGTGGTCGATCTGTTTTTGCTATTTTAAAGATGTGTGATATTCGGCCAAAAGTTTTACGATTTAAGAATTTGCTACTCACCGTCAAAATTACAAATAAGAAATCTAACTTTAAATACAACACACAACGATCGAATGCAAGTTAATATAAAATACGAAAAGATTTTACAATGTCTAGACAGTACTTATTTCACTAGATGAAGAGTTAATTTTTTCTATTTTCCCAGGAATCGACTCGTTCAACTACGAAGAAAGTGCTGGAAACGAACAAAAACCAATCGTTTGAAAGACGAAAACTTATTGATCACTTCCAAACTCAGTTTCTTGCTATGATTCAGCAAGGGGAGAATGACCTGGAAAAGATTAGAGATACTGAAGACAGATTGCAGGTAAGCTTAGACTGTTAAGTTAGAGAAAAATTAAAGTGAATAATTTGTAATTATTTCTCTTAATTATAATTTTCTCATATTTTAAACTGTCAATCTCAGGAATAATAAATATTTTTCTAAATTTACGAGAGTAAATTATGACATCAAATGTTTTTTTTCCTTTTTTACGTTATACACCTTGGTTGCCAACTATGATATAGCTTACCTTGATTTTTTAAAAACAGTCTTGTCAGTCAATGTGTGAAGCGATGTCAAAATGGTGCGCCAACTCCGAATGATAGTTCAAAGGTCGGTCTATTTTGGAGGTCAAATGTGAATCCACATGTCCCTGCTGAAATGACCAAATGTTAGACTTTGGTGACCATGATCATGAGCGTGTGAAATTATAATTATGCTTTAAATAAATATTAAAATTTAAATCTTTATTTTTTAAATCTTTTATTTTTAATTTCCACTTAAAATAAAAAATATTTTTTGATGAAGAAAGATTTATTTGACAGTAAGAAAAAGTGCTTTAAAGTTGCCACCTCAGGTTTAATTTTGTCTTTCATTTTTCTTCTTACTATTATCATTATTATTACTGTAAGTAACGTCTATTTTAAAGTGTAAGTGGGTATCAAATTTCACTTGAATGCGCTTACTGTATAACATTTATATTTCCAAAATGTTTTTCAATGCAGAACCTTGTTACACAATCTGTAACAGTTCAAAATGCTTATCCTTGAAAACAATTATTAAAACAACTCCTTAAACATAGAACGTTACCAAATATTTGTCGAATGTTATTACTATTGTTACGTTTATAGGACAAAGTATTTTAAAACTAATAATACAAATCCTTTCTTTTAAAAACAAATGTATTGCCCTTTAACACCCTTATGCCCCCACATTATTTACAGAAAACTTGCGCAATAAATTTTTATTTCAGGTCTAAAATAAATAAAAGGTAGGAAAGCACGAATAAAAATTTAGTCATTTTCAATAATTAATATAATATTAAATAACGGGACTCGGATACCCCATTAATATTCATGGAATATTTTGAAATTTCATTTTAGTTGAAAATATGCGGAACTTGTACGATCTGTAGGAAAAAAAATGTTTTTTAATTTGTTTTTAGCTTTTAAAATTGTATTTATTTTAATTACAAAGTGTCCCCGGGGGCACAAAGATAGCGTTCTAAAGTTAAAGAACGATTTCAAGAAATTTAGAAAGAAATAATTCACCTGCTTCACTTGAATTGTCAAATATGGTTTAAACTTTAATCTTTCAAACAAGCGATTATATTATAATATCTTAATGAAATAAAATAATGAGATTGAAATTGCTTGTTCTAAATGATGAGACTAATAAACAACTGCGAAAACTGTTTTAATCAAATGCACTCGTACTTAATAGCCTTTCGTGCAACTATTTAGAAAAATAATATTGAGACTTCAGTTTTTAACTCTCTTTTATGTTTTTCTGGGTTACTATTGTTTGTAAAAATGAGATTTTTAGTAATATAAATGTATTAACCAATGTTGTGTTCAGCTAAATTCGAATCAGTACGTAAGAGTTCCAGCTCAATAAAATGAATGAAAACCGTTTGGTTTAAAGTGTAAGGCGCTATCTTTTGGTTGCACAGGTTGTGGGTTTTAATCCCACTACTAGCATTATTTTACTTAGCAGTTCTGAATTGACTTTAACAATCCAATATTTTCGTCAGTAGAAGGTGTTGGTTGCCATGTGTATGAGATACATGATTGACTTTTCTGAGTTATGTATAAATAAATCTGGATGTTGGGGTAAATAAATATTCAGATCTCAAAAGCACATCTATGTGGTTAAATACTTGATAATAGAATGCTAGTTTCATTTAAAACTTTGAACAATTCTAAGCTTATTGTTGCACTATAAATAAAAAGATACAAATAATGAGCATACTATTTTTTTCAAAAATTAAATAAAAACAAATAATGATGATTAATGTAGGTGAAAACGGAATTAAAAATAAACTAGCATTCACCAATCGTTTTCATAGTCATTCTGGCTATAAACAGTTTTGTAGTCATTTTGACCATACAGTGTTTCCATTTAAGTTCATGAGTCCAGCTGGTTCGAATCCTGTAATGTCATAAATGATCGTAGTCGTTTAGAATCGAGTTTAAGTAGTAGCCCAGGCCTTTTGGTTTACTGTAGCAAAAAATAAACGTTATCAATCCATTCAGAGGTTCTGCAATTATACATAGAAATTTACTCATAACTAAGCTATGAGATAAAGGCGGGGTGGCACATGCATCGGTAGGCTATCTAATTTGCCTTATATAAGAGATCTGACGAGTACGTGAGAGTATAAAATACAATTTGTGTAATTTGCCTTCCTGTTCCAAACGAAACCAAACTTTATTAGATTAGTAAATTGCACCCCTCGGTTTTTGGAAACAAAATAAGTATTTTGTAATTTTTATTAATATCTACTCTTTTGAATGTCAAATGTCCCGTTATAAAGTATTTTTATTATTTTCAAGTTAGAAATTCTAAAATTATGAGTGAAAGCTTATTAAGTACTTCATATAACATTAAGTACATCATTAACATATTCTTTAAAATAAAAACCAATTACTACAACATAGGTACGAAGAACCTGAGTTCTCACTTAAAACGTCTTAAGAAAACCTATAAATGCAAACCTTCAAATATAAACATGTTTTGCTAGGCATTAATTGTTTAAAAATACATTTTAAAAATTTGTCTTGCATACCAAACAAAGTAACAAATTTCGATAAAAGCGTGACTGTATTGGGGTTAAAAAATTTTAACTTGTGGTTTTATTTCAATGATTGAAGGATTTAAAAACTTCGCTAACTTAAGGAAATTAGAAATAAAGTGTCAAAGCATTACAAATAATTAATCTGTTTGAAATTTGCAGAACAGTGGAGAATAGTTAGGACTCTGCGGTTCAAGGGTTCAAATTCAGCTGCTTTCATGGAAAGTCGTAGTAGTTCGAAATCAGCTTTAAGATGTAGATCTCGGTATCATTTCCTTTCGTGGTGCAAAACTATAGACTGCTTTGAAACTAAATCGGTTTGGAATTTTTCACTCTCAGAATTTTAATTGTCGCATAATATTTCCCATTCGTCTAAAGTTTTGTTTATTACTTTTGGCTTAAAATTATACTTTTATTAAAAATATACGTACAAGCAAGAAGCTGGGTGTTACATTTTGTAATAACGTCAAATATATTTTATATTTATTTAGTAAAAATTTCTGATAAAATTATTTGAACTCCAATGTGTATAATTGCAATAATGTTAATAGTACATACCAAAAAAGCATATTGGTAATCTCTTTCCTAATGGATTCCATTTTAAAGAGACATCTTGTCTAAAACATTGAAATCAAAAGATGTTCAATGTCTTATGAGTTTCACAAGTTGTAACATATGAACACAAGAGGTATATTTTATACAAAATTCCTTTCCTAAATGAAACTGCGGTAACTCAGTCGGCATAGGCGTCGATCACGTACACAGAGTTTGAGAGTTCAACGCTGGAATCCTCCAGAGACCTATCATGTTCGTTAATGGCGTGTGGTGCCCGTAAAATTGGTTCATGGTCGTCATATCTTTAAAGCTGAACGATGGCCGAATGGTTAGAGCTCATCTTCTGTACCCGAACTTGTGGGTTCGAATCGTACTGTGTCATGAATGTTTGTAGTCTTTTGGTATCGACTTTAAGCAATGGGTTTCGGTCTCTGGTGTTGCCAAATAGTATACCATAGCGTTCAAAACCAAACCAAGTTTAAACGTTATCTCTAGAGGTTCTAAACTAGGTCTGGGAATCTTCTACTTCGTCCTGCCACTAAAGTACACGTACGCAGGGGCAACCACACTCGTGACCGTTGAATTCGTAAAGATGCACGTGGTGGTGCTTGATTAGTAACAGCTTCATATCCATGTTTAGCAAAAAGATGTCACCAGATGTATTAGAAAAAATCGCATTCTAAATAAATACTATTGTTACTATTTATATGAATCTTAGTGATCTGAAGTAACAAACGTGTTTTAAACCGAAACACACACTAACTACAGGTAGGAAAAGGCCGAAAATTTAAGAAAAAGTATGCTTAGGACTTTAGCAAACCAACATTTTAACAGCTATATGTTGTTATTCCTTGAAGAGTTCATGTGTGCTAAATAAAAAAATGGTTTAAATTTATGCAATTTTATTTTCAAATAGTTTTGAGGATAATAAAATAAACTGCTGGTATTTTAATAGCCTTGAATTTTTACACGAACAAAAGCAAAGTTTTTATAACATTAGGATAATTTTAAGTATTCCGCATTGCATTAATATCAATTAACGCATTATAGCTTGATTTATTCTCATGCCTGTTTCTTTCTGATTTTTCTCAGAAGCTACTTGTTCAACAGCAGAAACATCAGCAACAAATCCGTATAGCCCAATGCCAGAGAATCAAAGCACTAAAAACTTTGAGCGAGGAATTCTGCAAGGTAATAATACTAAATTGATGTCTTATTTTTTACATGATTTTATTAAAACTGTAAATGATACATTTTTTTATTACTATAGAAGAAATATTTTTCTGGGGTATTTTTCAATAAAGAAACTGTTTTTGGGAATATATACATAAATTGTTTTAGCCAGCAATTAACCATTACTATAGCGTTTAGTGAAACTGTAGTAAGATATCTATCTGAAGTTTGTAATCCGATAATGCTGTATTGGTTTCCTGTATTTTGATTATAAATCAAATGATTTTACTGTGCATTTATTCTCGAATTATGTTTCCTTTAAAAGTTTAATTAGGATTCATATATCCTGTGCAATACTTCCTTTGTAGCAATATAGAATATTTAAATACATAAATCTACATTTATTGATGCACAGTTATATTATTCAGAAACATCAAAATTATTCTCAAAACGTCATATTTCCTTCTGTTATTTTACCTCACGGTTTCTAAGATTTTACTGAAAATTTAAGAAAAGTCTAATCTTCTGCTTGACACTCTATCTGTTGGACTACAAACAATAGAGTCTAGGTGTTGCTGTAATATGTTGAAACCCAATGTAAAATATTTGAAATTTTAAAATTGGAGGAAAATAACTTAAATGACACCTCAGACTTAGCATTCTCTTCAAGACATAAAACAGCGGCCAAATGGTAGAGAGCTGCTCTTCAGTACCGCTGTTCGCTGGTTTGAATCCCGCTGACGGCATGGGTGTTTGTTGCCATTCTCTGAAACAGCTTTAAAGAGTAGATCCCGGTCACATTAGCTCTCATAGAGCAAAACAGTAGACCGTATCTGTCCAAATCAAATCAAAACTCTAAACATGGTTTTCTGTTATACAGCCGCGTGGTTAAAGCGATGATCGTCGGTACCGAAATTCGGGGATTCAAGTTCCACTGTGCCATGGATGTTTGTAGCCCAATACCTCTCATTACCCCTTGTAGTGCAAAATAGTAGACCGTAGCTCTCTAAACCAAATCAAACCTGTTTTACATTATAAAATGACTGGAAATTTAGGTTTTCCGGTAATTAAATGTCTAAAGATATTCAAACAATTTGAAGTATTGAAGTAACTATAAGATTATCCGCAACCATGTACAACCACTATAAGAAATAAATGTTACTCATACATTATTTACATATGTCCTTTGCACTTTTGAAATAAGTGATTGATTTCGTTGTCTGGAAGGCACCGAATAGCATATCGATATGTAGAAAACTTCTCTGATGGGTGTACGTGCGGGTGACCAACGAGCTCTACAGAACCCCTCATATAAAAATGTACCAATAATGCATTTTTATATGAGGTATTGAATACCAAAGTGAACAAAGATAGTTTTTAAAATTTAGAATAGTTGTTGCCTAAAGTTTCTAAGAAATACTACCTAAAAATTTAAACGGATTCACACAAATACTTAATAACTAGGGTATTTTATAACATATGTATAAATAAAAAACAATTAACTCAATTGAAAAATTACAATTTATTGAAATTGTTGAAGAATGTCGAGTTGGAAAAAAAATAGCCTTAGTTCACTCTAGTTAAAAACTTCTCATATGATAATAGCCATTCGGACTAAGCTTGAAGAAGTAGTTATCACTCTATACCTGATTCTGCTTGTAAAAAATAAAATCCTTAGAATACCAAACTGGATTATGGTTCCTTTTTTGGTTACGGAGTCTATACTAGAAATTTGGATCTCACAAGTCTCATAATTTTTTTTTGCAGTTGATCGACTTTCTGATTTTAGCAGGATGTTCTGTATTCAGTACTTTCCTGTTGCCAAAAAGATTATTATAGCTTTCCTAACCAATCAAAACCAAACTCATTTAACATTGCCTAATATTCACTAACATCTGACTTTTTCGGGTTTTTTTTTTTTTTTTTTTTTTTTTTTTTTTTTTTTTTTTTGAGTGGGTATGTCCTTAAAAATCCCCGTTTACATGCTCCCCAAAACAGCACAAATGCAAGATAATTCGGTGAATCGTTCTCTTTTCTCGAGACACCCCAGTAGGTAAAGCAGCGAGGTGTAGAAAAATTTCCACCTTTCTACCAAGGTAACTGTATCGTTTAACCTCCTTCCCCACGATCCTTTGCGTTTACTAGAGCTGGATTTCAAAATGGCTGACTTCAATACTTCAAAAAGTACAGTAATAAAAATGCAATTGCAAATTTTTAACAAATACAATTGCATTGGTAATGATAAGCTAAGGGATCGAATTAATTCCTCCATTTAAATCTTATTTTAATACATATTTTATGCGATTCATTGAAAATAGTAAAAAGAATCAAAGATGACGCGTTTCGTATCAAGTAAACAAGAACGCAATATAATGAATGATCGAATTGCACTCCCGTATGATCACATGAATTCTGACGACAATCCTTGCAAAAAGGAAGAGTGAAATCATGGCTCATGTACATGGGTTTTTCTTACCCTACAAGTAAGCCTTTTTCCCTCTAAAATGAGGGTTACTTTATTTGCACATGTAAACGGGGCTAAAGTCCTAGAATGCTATCATCTCAGTGCTTAAAAATTATTTGTATAAATCATTCTTGGCACTATTTTCCAGTTAGGACTAAATTTGGGGCAATGCAGTATAATAATGAAATAGTCTTATAATTTTAAATACAAACTAAGAATTGTTTCTAGGGAATGAATGAATTGGAGGAAAGCCACGTCGAGCAGTATTCTGCCGTTCACAACGAATTACGAAAGGAGATGGCCCTTCTTCAAAAGAAAATATTGATGGAAACTCAACAGCAAGAGATGATGAACGTTCGCAAGCATCTGAAGCAACTTCTTTCTTAATATATTTTACTGATTTTTTAAAAATCCTCTCATTTATATATATTACTTTTACGTTACGATACAGTAAAATGCTGCAAACTAGTGTATTTTGCGGATTTTTCGAATAAACAGTGTGTGAATTATATGTAATTATTATTAAAATATATGAACACATTCATTTCTATCAAACACATTCGTGAAACACTAAAAATATGATATTAAATATTTATTCTAAAATAAATATTGTTTTTATGTCAAAATTTATATTAACTTTTTAGATTTAAGTGATATTGAAAATATTTAAAGTAATTGTACTGATACTTAATTAGGGTTTAAATAAAATCTCAATAAAACTATCCACCTTTAGGGAGCATTTTAGGAAACATTTTTGCGTTGGTTTGCTTTTTAAATTTAGAGGAAACAAAGATTTCATACAATTATAAATAATAAAACTATACGATATTTACTTTATATAATATACACTTCAAACTTTTATCATTAAAATGGTTTCAAGAGTTAGCATGGCATACCCGTAATTTCCTGCAATAAAAGGGTTTTTTTATTAGACATTTGTATAATATCCAACGCTATTGGTATTGTCTGTTAAGGGAATAATGGACCTTCGAATTTCTGGAAAAATTAGGCTCGGTATACAGTTTATTATCAAGAGAAATTCTTAGATTAACGTGATTGTTTTACTGCTGTGAATCATTTGTTTTGTCTTATAGCTTTATTTTTAAACTTTAAAATATATTTTTTGTAGAAAACTTTTGAACATAATTTAAAAATATTTTAGACTCACTACTTTTATGCATTTGGAATTCAAATTTTGGGGTGATATCTATTAATGGATTTTTATTGTGTGTGCTTTTCAAAATCGAGTTATATTTAATCGAGTTACAGAGGATGTTATACCGTGAAACATCAAAAACAGTTGTTTAAACTTTTATGTTAATTTGAACAATCTTGTTAAATAAGGAGTAATTTAAGTAAATAAAAGCCTATACCCAGTTTTGTACATATAAATTCTGAAGTTAAAATGAATATATAAAATAAATTGGTTGGTATGCCGTAAATTAGGAACATTTGTAACACTAGAACTACTGATGCTAAAGATATATCTAGTTTTACCGCACCTGTCAAATTGACGATTTCTGATCATGGCTTCCATTGTAACTTTTGACATAGTTAATGTAATTACAGGAATAGAATTTTTAAAAAAAATTAGTATAGTTCATTTATTATTAATAAAACAGACGAAAGCAGTTTTTATTGCTTAGAATTTACAAAAAATATCGTTCATACTATTTTCCGTGATTGCACTTTTCAACAAGAATTTTATCACGTTATAAGTACATCTAATAAAGATTGCGTCTTGATTATATTTACTCGTTAGAACGCTCAGCTCTAAACAATCTTAATCCGAGCAAAATAGACCGCGTTATAAAGGTTGCGGAACACTTTGGATCGTTCAATTTTGAAATTGCCGAAGTCGTCAATTTGACAGGTCTTAGTATATATAGATATAGGTCATACTAATTACGGAAATTAAAGTGGGTGAGTGGAAAATGAATAGGAATATGTATCTGTTCTTATATTTAATTAAAAGTAGTGCCATAAAATTCGAGAATAAATTATATCAGTTTTTTTAAACAGGAAATTTGAAAACACAACTTGACGATCGTGGTAGTTCTGGTGTTAAGGAATATTTTTGGAGGAGTATTGAAATCTTACATTTTAACTAAAATTATTCTCTAATAGATTTTAATGTTTTATATGTTTGGGGTATATGATATACCGATATATTACGGGTATATTGCGCAGAACTACTCAACGGTACAAAACGTTAAGTTTTATAAAAATTATAAAATTTGAGACAAAACAAAATTTTAGCTGTTATTCATTTTGTAAAGATCTTATTTTTTATTATTTAATACAGAATCATACTCCTGAAGAATAAACCATTAGTTCATACTTTCTATGCCAGATTAAATTATTATAAAATAATTTGCAAAAAGAGTTCCGTTGAAAAGACAATGCAAAACGAAATTGAAGAAACTTTAAATAAATATCTCAACTATATCTGACACCTGTGGTATTTAATTGGAGTGACCTGGTATTGATAAATGCTGGTTTAAATAATTCGTTCGAAATAGCTCTTTTAAATAATTTTACCGATATATATTCCATAATAAATAGAACCATTAGATAAATAGAATCAATGGATAGTTCCCCACTTCGAATCAATTAATGATATTAACGTAACCAATTAGTGTATTTAAATTATGATCCTAAACAATTTGTCTTTATGCAATCAAGGTCCCTGTTTTGATCACGTTTTAAAAAGTGTAGGCGACTTAAAAATATTTTTTTTTCAGAGAAGTGGTCACATTTTCCACTAATTTTGTAGTGCATTGCGCTACGAACACTGTATATTTCATGTGACAAGATTATATATTCTCATAATAGTTCGTTTAACTACTTCGTTTAACTTTATAGCCATAACATTCTATATTACAAGTTTATCAGGAAATAATCCTACTATAAGAAATTTAATATTTAGAAAAATTGCAATGGATACTTAAAAGTGTCGGTACGTTAGAAATTGGCTTTCCCTCAGTTGAAAGAAGAAATGCAAATTTTCATATTTCCTCAAGATCTTGCACTGGTTCATTGGCGTGCAGAACGATCATCTAATAGGTAGGACGTTGCTCTTCAGTACCAATTTTTTTTGTTCGAATCCCAGTAGTGGCATTTATGTTATTAGCCATTCGGAAATGGCTTTACGCAGTGAATCCTAGTTAATTAGCACTTGTAGCGATCCAGACGACCGTAGTGCTCCAAACAACCACCCCATTGGAATTTTTAGGTTTGTAAATATCTAATGCCTCTTCCCCATTATGGTCAATCATTCATTTCTGCAGTACTCACCCTGATGGCGACCTTGGACAGTGGTTCACGGGTTGTAACCACACATTGAGCCACTAAATGAGACGAGTGCGTGGATGCGTCCGTAGAGAGTATTGCTCAATTCAGTAGCGCATCTGGCTGTGTTTTATGTTAGGAGAAAAACCGCTTCCGAAACCATTCTCTTCCATCGTAGACCTCTATAAGCCATACCTCCTCCACACAGTGGTAATGGCATGCAATGGACCATAGTGTGGAGGAGCCTTAAACATGGAACTACGACACAATTGTAAATTGCCAGCTGGCGACTCATCTCTGCTGTCCACCCATTGTGTTCACGGTTTGTAATGATGTGACAGTGAGTGTGTGATTGCTGAAGCGATGAGTAGCAGAATAAAAGTTTAATCTACAACCACTGGGCAACTAGAACCATGACCATAGTCTTTACAATTTAAATGCAGCCGATGATTCTGACTCTTCCTCACTGTGGTCCATGATGGGACATTGCTGCTGAGCTATGATAGCGAAAGTTTAACTTTCCACACACTGGGCAACTAGATAAACCAGTCTTTTAATGGGAACAAGTGGGCAACTAAACTTTCAGTCTACTTTGGCGTAATCTATAAGCAATTAAGATAAAAATATTTAAAAAGCTGGTCAGTTTCTACATTTGTAGAAGTAATGTTGAAAAGGACATGCATAAAATTCAGCAAAATTCTATAAATATAAGAAAACTAATAAAAAAATATATTTAACAACAGAAAGAAATCAAATCCTAAAATTATGGAAGCACAAAACAATAAAAATTTTGCTGTAAAAAAAAGAATTAATTAAAGTTAGCACTTATTTTAATCATTCTTAAAGCTAGTAAAAGATCTTGGTAAAAAAAATAGTAGTAAATTTTGTTCTTTTAAAAAGTGAATTAAATTAGAAATATATCTTTATTAAATAAAATACTTCTAAACATTCCCCTGATTCATCTATTTAATTTTTCACAATCTTTCCGAGTAAATTAGTTGGATACATATCAAAGTTGAGGAGTTACTTATACTATTTAAGAACAGAGCTTATTTTCATCATTATAAATAACTTTTTTAAATATAATTTAATGCAAAGAAACTGCATCTTTTAAGTGCATTAGTATGGAAGTTATTTTTTCACATTTTTTACTATTAAAGAAACCCTCCAAATTTAAATAAATAAAATTTAACCTCTTAAAAATACATAAGACTAAATTATGATGTAATTTTAATAGTTAATGTTTTTGAAAAATAATTTTAATACCAGTTAACTCTATAAAACTTAAAGTTTAAGTTAGAATAAATTAAATAGAATGAATTCAAGGTTATACAGAGTTAAATTTCTTTCTTTGACATAAAACTATAATAAATTTTGGTCATTCAAACATATTTTCTATTATACCATAAATTAGAAATTATAACTTTAAATTGCACTGACTGATTTTTTTTTCATATTTCTAAGTGTTAATTTCCCTACAAATTAAGTTTACACGTAACCCTATTAAAATTCATTAAAATTTTATCATCATTGCTCTATAATTAATATACATAATATACATTCCTATTCTTAATTGTATTTGATTAAAAATACATAATTTATTAACAAATGTAGTAAAAATTTAAGTGGAAATAAGTATATTTATTAAAAATATGATTAAACTAAATTAAGATTTATTAAATAAAGATAGTGATGTTCAATTTATTTATATTGTAAGTAATTTTAAAATAATATTATTTTTAAAATATAACGATCAAAAATAATTTATGGAGAAATTTGCTTTGTTTCTTTTAATTCCTAATAGTCGTCGCCAAAACAAATCATGGGGCAGTATGTGGACGTGTCTCCTGCCTACTGCGCACTTTTGATAGGCATGCTAGTTGTCGTTTAGGCCCTCCACACTATGGTCCAATGAAAGACATTATCACTGCGTTGAGGGGGTATGGCTTATCAAGGTCGACGATGACAGATGACAAAATGGTCTTGGATGATTATGGCTTGGGAAGCGGTTGTTTTGAAAGTACATCAAAGACAGCCAGATGCGCTACTAAAGTGCGCAGTACACTCTACGGCCGCATCCATGCTTTTAAGTCATTTACTGGCCCAATGTGTGGATGCAACCTGTGAACGGTCGTCTAAGGTCGCCATCAAGGCTAGTCCTGCAGTAATAATAATTGGCCATTGTATGTAAGAGGCATAATACATGTCACCAAAACAAATCAGGGGCCAGTATGTAAACGTGTCTGTTACCAACTGCGGTCTTCAGATACACATGCTGGATGTCTTTAATGTTTCTAGAAAAACTACTTTCAAATCCATCCTCTGCCACCATCGACCACCATAAACCACCCCTCTTCACAGAGTGGTAATGGCTTGCATTGACCATAGTGAGGAAGGGTCTATACACCGTAACCGATGAAAGATGGTCCAGATTTATGATGCTACATATCGGTACCGAATTCACGGATTCGAATTTTACTGATGACATGCCAATTTGAAGTCGTTCAGGATTGTCTATACGCAGTAGGTCCCGGTCTCCTTAGTCCTCATGTAAGAAAACAGTATTTCGTAGCATTCCAAACCAAGCCAAACACAGTTCACAGTTACTATTCTATGTCACCTGATTTAATCCTCCAGACTTTTTTAAGGGGGGGAGGGGAGGGTATATGTCAAAGATCTTGAGTTCATACAACCTTTGCCTACAAGTGGTGTAGAGGTTTACCTGAATATAATTAACGCACAGTTACTAGAAACAGGTTATAGTATTTTTACCAAAACATCCTAAATCCGAATGATATTATGCGGGTTAAATATTGAACACTTGTAAAACTATTTAACAATTTTTCTTTCCAATAATACATTTATAAATTTCTGTTCAGATTCATAAAAAATATTAAAATTTGTAAACTAATTATTTTTTATGACTAAGTCTGTATCACAGTTTTGCATTTTAAATAGGGATCGTTTTTAAACTCTGCGATGCAAACAGTTAATTTTCCTTAAAATCCTTATTTTTATTTTAATAAGTTTAAATAAAAATTATAAATGTCTCTCTACAACAAATTTAATCTATATTTTTATATAAATATTTACCTTTACATAAAAGCTGTTAAGAAAAAGAATAATATGATCCGTTTTCTTTGAAAGCGGTGTAAGTCCATTTTGGCAAAAAATCAGTAATGATAAAAATGAATACACGTTACAATGAACTTTATATAAAAATAAGTTTTATAAAAAATTACTAGTTTTATATAAAAATATAAAACCAGTGTAAAAACATATTATCATATTTTTTAAGTAAATCAAGTACAAAACCTTAAATATATCCATATAAAATAAAATACACTTGCGCCATTTTCAAAGAAAACTGTTCCTATATGCCATTTCTAAATGTCAGGTGACAGTAAATTCAATTCTCTTCGATTACTCACTCAGGTAACTGAATATTCAAATTTATATCTGGAACATATGTAAAAATAAGTAAGCTTGTTCTAAAGTTCTCCAGATGCGATTTACTTTTGCTACATAGTAAGAAAGTAAACAGAATTAAAGTACTCAAATTCTACTAAAATGTTTACTAGGCATTTTTTTCTAGTTTGGAATTTCAACAGAAAGGTGATCAAATTTCTTACATTTCGTAATCCCGCCAGTATTTTTGAAATTTAAGAAAGATTTTGTGCAAAACCTAATAACTGTCGTATTTTAAATTCAATTATTTTCATGCTTTAAGTAACAAGGTTATTTTCTAACGGCAGAAATATAATGCACTGTGGAGTAAACTTCTACTTTGATCGTTAGCAAAAAATAATGCTTCATAATATGATTATACTAGTTCTCATAATTAGTTCAATTTTTAAAGAACTGTAAAAATTTTCGCTAGAAACAGTTCTATATTTAATTATGAATTTGCGTTTAAGGAAAATATTTGTAAATTTAAAATATTTCTAAATTGGTTTTGACTGTCAGTAAATCTTATGAGAACATTTATAATATTTATATATTTCTTTCTAAACTAGCTTCTCTTAAATATGTTGAAATTGTCAGAATAGAAATGTTTTGCATATTTCATTTACCTAATTATAGAATGTGAACGTAAAGATATAACTATAAGCAAAAAACATTTTTAGTTTTTGTCTTTTGTAAATAAACTCTTGTATCTCGACAACATATATATGCATACCTCAGAGAATAAGCATAGCTTAAAATAAAAATAACTTTAGATAACTAATAGTAGGTACTTAAATATAAAAAAGTCCAATGTATTTGAATATTACATATTAAATTTTTATCCTGCAAAAATCTTTAATAGAATTAAATCGGGGTTTATTTGTGCCAAATACTTTACTCACAGTTAAAGAAAATAAAAAGTCAAAGATTAAGAATTAATTGATCAGTTAAGAATAGATAAGTAATAACAATCTACCTGAATATTTCTTATTCGGTAATAAGTTTTTATTTACTATTTATAGAACTATCCTGCAATTGTCAAAGAAATAAAGAGACCAAAACTTATTTAAAGAAACTATATAACATCTTTTAATACACATAGTTATTTTTAGAACTTGATGTAACCGAGAATTGTGGGAACGGAAACAAGAAAAGGGAGATTTCATTAATTACAGGGTAGAAGGGTAGGAAGGTTAAAATGACACGGTGCGTACGTTAATGTTTTAAGGCCCTTCTACACTATGGTCCCCATCAAACCAATCCCACAAACCATACCCCACATTGGAGGGGTTGTGCCTTATGAAGGTCGAAGATGGCAGACGGCAAAATGGCCTTGAGAAGGATGGCTTCGGAAGCCGTTTTTCTTCATAGATCAAAGATAAGAAGCATGAGCTACTGAAGTGTGCAGTAAATTCTATAGATACATACATGCGCTCTGTTCATTTTGTGGCCCAGTGTGTGAATGAAAACCCTGAACCATTATTCAAGGTCACCATCAGGAACAGTAATGCAGTGGTGACCAATTGACCATAGTGTGGAGGTGACATCAGAGCATTAGTCGACAAATGGTGGTCCACGGACCACTAGTAGTGTGTGAAAATGTTTTGATGATGTGCAGATAAATCGAACTATTATTTATTGTAAGCTGAGAACGTAAACGAGAAAATGGATATCTTATTAATTGCAGGGGCAAGAGTAGAAAAGTTAAATTGACACGGTGCGTGTGCTAATGTTTTAAGGTATATACCCACTATGGTCCACTGCAAGCCCTTTGCACTATGTGGGGAGGGGCTTATCGAGGTCGACGATAGTAGACGATAAAATGAGGTTGGGCTTCGGATGCGGTTTTTCTCTAAACATCGAAGACAGGCAGATGCGCTACTAAAGCCTACAGTCTCTATGGAAGCATCCACGTGTTCGTTCATTTAATGGCCCAATGTGTGGTGAACTATCATCCAGTCACCAACAGGGCCAATACTGCAGTGATGAACAATTGGTCCTAGTTAAGGTCAAGGTCAAGGTAATTCGGTTGTACTGATAACCTAACGAAATGAAAAGTCTTCAGTTTAACCTTCGAACGTGAAACAGATCAAAACATCAATTTAGTCATCAATTTAAAAGAAATTCAAACAAAAATTTAATACACTCCTGCTACCAAGGAAGCGAAGAGGTGAGAACGTTCTCATAAAAAATTATGAGTAACCAATGATTTGTCTAATTAAAGGAAAATTAGAGAAGAACCTTGACTATGACCAGTAGGTATGGTAATCAACAATATAGCAATCAATGCAATATGAGGCTAAAATTGGTCATAGAGTAGAAGAGGCAGAGCAGAAATCTCTAAATGGTGGTCCACAGACCACTAGTAGCCTGTGCAAATTTTTTGATGGTTCACAGATAAAACGGATGCTTATTTATTGTAAGCTGAGAACGGAAACGAGGAAGGGAGATTTTATTAACTGCAGGGTGTGAGAGCTAAAATAAAAAGTTAAAATGACGTGGTGCTTGTGCTAATGTTTTAACGCCTTTCCGCAGTATGGTCCACTGCAAGCCATTACCACTGTTTGTGGAGATGGCGTATGGCTTATCGAGGTCGATGATGGCTGACGATAAAATGACGTTGGCCTTCGGAAGCGTTTTTCTCCAAATATCAAAGACAGACAGATGCACTACTAAAGTGAGCAGACTCTATGGAAACATCCACGTTCTCTTCTTATTTAGTGGCCCAATGCGTGGATGCAACCTGTGAACCATAGTCCACAGTCACCATGAGGGCCAGTACTGCAGTGATGAACAATTGATTATAGTGTAGAAGAGGATATTCAGTATTAAAACGATCTACAAATCGTTATCTATTTCCATGACTGTATAAGAGAGAAAAATCTGAACCAGCAAGTGTAATCCATTACTTATCAGCATTTACAACCATGGACAGATTTTTTTTTATTAGTAATATCCAAACTAAAGAAGATCTTTGGCATGGAAAAATGCGGATAATATATCTATTTGTAGCTAACAGCAAAGAAAACAAATTGAACTTGAATTAAAAGGAAACCCTCATCGATCTTGCGACTTAATCCTCGAGATAGATTGATTAAGTCTCAAAGGTTTTTTTCAGTCACTTTCACAAGATCTCATTTTTGTCCTCCTATAAAAAATGAATACCCATCTTTGAGTGAGAAAGCACCGAACATTTTCATTTAATTTTCAACAATAAATCTATTAAAAAAAACACGTTTACATTCACAGTAAATAAAAAGCGATATCGCTCTCGGCTTGAAAAAAACGCAACTTTTCGTCTTACAGTGACGTTATTGGAGCTAAAACTTCAAATACGAATAGTCGATAAACGTGAACAAATATCACGCTAAAAATGTGCAATGAGTAAAGTTATTTTTTTAAATTACGATTGATTGTCTTTACTTTTAATATATGTATTTTTTATTATTAAAATAAAAGTTTTTAATTATTATTCTATAAGTATATTTACTGCCGTTTTTACTATAATCTCATACATAAAGGTGGGCCAAGAAAAAAATTATATTTGTAGTGTTCCTTGTAGCTCTAAGTTTGCCGAATGATGTTTTAAGGCCCCTCCACACTATGTTCCCTTGAAAGTTATTACCACCGTCTGGAGGGGGTATAGCTTATCATGGTCGATGGTGGCAGACGATAAAACAGCCTTGGCGGACGATGGTTTTGGAAGCTGTTTTTCTCCAAAGGTCAAAGGCAGCCAGATGCGCAATTAAAGTGCACAGTAGACCCTATGGACGAATCCATGCGCTCAGTTCATTTAGTGGCCCAGCGTGTGTATGCAACCTGTGAACCATCGTTCAAGGTCACCATCAGGAAGTGGTGAACAATTGGCTAAAGTGTGAAGGCTACATTAGAATTGATTCTCATTAAGGGCCGATCCCACCAAAGTCGTTTAACGGCTAACTACGATTAGCCACGATTAACCCTGGTGCCAACCAATGGGGGAACGCAATCCTCCGTTTAAACCGAGATTAATCGCGGATAGCGTTAAACGACTTTGGTGGGATCGGCCCTAAGTCCTAGTACTAGCAAAAATAACACCGACTGAGAAATCTGGTGTAATTTGCTATACCGGTGCACTTATTAACCCCTTGTATGTGACGCTTGGATTCTTTTCGGACAACGCAAATACGAATTTGGAAATGTCCAACCTGAGTTTGGGCAAGAGAAAAATCGGTTTTTCAATAGCGTGAAGTCCTACTTAAGTTCTTCCAATGCACAATTTGTAATTTACCATTTTACCAAGAAATGGCGATACTTTCCCGAGAAAAGTTCGGCAGTTTCGAGCCATTTGTCGAATACTTTAAAGAATTTGTGAAATTCAATTGAATCTAAGGGCAAGGAATTCATGACAGAAATGCATTATAATATTGTTGTGTTAGTCTATTAAATTTATCTCGAATACTATGCAAGTTGATTTACTTTGCTATAGTTCTAGCAAAAATTACTGTAATCCATTATGATCAGAATGCCAGCAGCCACGTGAGGTCATCACTCACACAAAAAGTTCTCGTTCTAAACCAAAAAAAACAGTGTTGCCACAAAAATGCAGTTTAATTAAACTACAAAACAAAACATATCACACTAAGCATAAAATATAACAATATAAAATGTAAATCATTGAGTTCGAGGATAAACAACAAAACAAAATACAAAACATTAATAAATGATTCAAACACTTTTGTATGTAAAAATATTGAATTTAGATCTTATTTTGTTTAAACTTTTGGGGTTTTTTAATAAAATAATCTATTTCTAACACTTTGATGATAATAACGGACAAAATAAAAGAGAGGATAAAAATTCCATTTTTTTGGCATGTGTTTCTGAAATATATTCTAAAGGCAAAGTGTTAAAAACACCATTCAATATATTACCATAACATTCAACGTGATAGAATATATTATAATAGAAGCTTTTACCTTCGAATTTTAAATAAAAAACACATAATTTTCAAATAGCAAATGGATGAAAAGAAAATAAAACAATAACAAGCAGCTGTCATGCGAAGCCACGTGATTCTCCACTTATTTCTAATGCGAAGTAAATACGGAATTATACCTAAGACCAAAAGTGTGTTATGGCAAAAATTAATTTATTTATAATACTTCTGCAAATTTCAGAAACTTAAAATTAATTCATTGTAACTGCTCGCTTTAGGAACAGATTTCGGTCTGGGTAATTAATATTTCCAAATGAAGATTATTGTTGCTACTCTTAATACGTTTTGTGTTCCCAACTTTAAACCTAGCAAAGCAGTTGCATTTTGATTACATTCTAAGATCGGGAAAAAATCCTGTTCTGTGACATTACGTTACGATATTAGAAAGTAATTTTATGTTTTACTGTTCTAATATATGTATATTTACTGGGAATTATATGCGTTCTTCAACTTTATCATGTCAATAGCCTAATTTAATCACTATATAGATGCGAAAACCAAATGTTTCAAACCAAAAGTGGTGTTCCGGTTCCAGTCATAACAGGTTTGTTTATATCAAAATTCAGATGTTTTTAGATTACTATACACTATTACTCATATGCAATTTTTTAAATACATCTAATTATAATAAAACTAATAACACAATCATTTAAAGTTAATTTTTATCATGATTTATGAATACAATTTAAAAAGGAGAAAATAATTAGATTTGGCGATATTCGAAAATTCATCCTTTCGTTGACTAACAAAAAATGTCTATGATTTTTGCAACATATTTTTTAAAAAATAAATGTATCTAAAAATAAATATATCAATAGCACCACATAAAATATTAATTATTCTTTCAAACTATAACGCGAAAATCGAAAAAAATAAAAATGGAGTCTAAACATTGAATTATAAAATGGCGCAAATGAATTACAAAGAAAGAACTGTGCTAATCAAAGTTGATAAAATCAAATGCGTAAATGGGTTCTAAAAAAACTAAATTATCTAAACACATCTTTTTAATTTTATTCTAATAATTTATGTATTTAACTGATTAACTTAACTGATTTCAATTAGTTTAGCACAAGATGAAAGGGAAAATACATCAAAGGGGCATAAAATATGTCCAATCTTTATTTATGTTTAAAAAAATTCTGTCTCTACAAATACTTCCCCGTTTAATAATTCGTCCTTCCTAAAAACGTTTCAAAGACTAACCAATTCTTTTCAATACCAAAATTTATGAGTTCAAATCCTATTACTTTTAAGAATATTCATAGCCGTTCGGAATCGGCTTTAATCGTAGGTTCCTGTGTCTTTAGACCTCTTGTAGTACACTGTCACCACCTAAATCAAACAAAACAAACCCTGGATTAACTCGAAGAATCATGAAAACTTTAATGAAGATTGATTCAGCCATTTAGGTATGGTTAACGAGCATACATAAACACATGTATACACATAGAAAATATTACATTAATTTAAGTATCTGAGAATTTTTATAACTGTAAAAGATAATACATTAGGGTAATCCTTATCTAAGCTTAAAGCAATTAGTTTTCAAGAGATGATATTTTAGCTTCAGAAACAAAATGACGACTTTTCACCCAAAGAACTTTCTTTCAAAGACAATATTTTTCTTTTACCCAACATTTCTAACACAAATATATTAAGGCCGTTGAAATATTTACGTAACGGAAGTGTGTAACTATTTTTAGAAATAAGTTGGAAAACTATGCAAAAAAAAAAAAAAAAAAAAAAAAAAATAGCTCAACATAACTATATGCTGGAATGAAACCAAATACGAATATAAAACTCCTATCGCGCGTAACTGTTTACTGAAGCAGAGAATAAGGTCAGCCATCTTGGGTATTTGCTAAGAGATCTCTGAGGCATCTAAAATGGGGTAGAAAAGCCTTCGGCAAATATTCCTAAAAGAAGAAGGGTGTTTGTAAAAAAAAAGCCTTGTTTATATGTCCTGGCTGGACGAATATTTTGCATCCACTGAATTGTTGGACTCATTGAGTAATCTTTATTCTGGCCGTTTACTCTAAGGCCTAAATTAACTACTCAATTTTGGAGCAATTTTATATGTTTTATATATTGCACACTAAAATAAATAAGATCATATGAATTGATTATACAGTGTTTAAAATATGCTTTAAAATACTGCAAGTTTTAAAAGTTTTTGGTAATGCTTATTTTAGATATTTTATATTTTAAATTTTCTTTTCGTTAACTTCAATCTCGCCATTTTTTTCCCAAATGGAAATCTATTTTGTTGGTTTGGTAATAGAGCAATATTTTATAAAAAAAATCATATTTTGTTTTTTCTTCCTCTTATAGGACATATCTCCAGAAAATAAATTAAAGACATACATCTATAACTGAATACATGTATGAGAATTCGGACTATTTTCGGTGGGATTTAGCCTTAACTGTTTTATTTGTGTATTTAGTTTGATTAAGTAAATGATAAATAAATTAAAGATATACATCTATAACTGAATACATGTATGATATTTCGGATTATTTTCGGTGGGATTTATCCTCAATTGTTTTATTTGTATATGTAATTTCATTAATTAAATGATAAATAAATTAAAGATATATATTTATAACTGAATACATGTATGAGATTTCGGATTATTTTCGGTGGGATTTAGCCTTAATTGTTTTATTTGTATATGTAATTTGATTAATTAAATGATAAATAAATTAAAGATATATATCTATAATTGAATACATGTATGAGATTTCGGATTATTTTCGGTGAATTTAGCCTTAATTGTTTTATTTGTATATGTAATGTGAGTAATTAAATGATAAATAATTTAAAGATATACATCTATAACTGAATACATGTATGAGATTTCGGATTATTTTCGGTTTGATTTAGCCTTAATTGTTTTATTTGTATATGTAATTTGATTAATTAAATGATAAATAATTTAAAGATATACATCTATAACTGAATACATGTAAGAGATTTCGGATTGTTTTCGGTCTGATTTAGCCTTAATTGTTTTATTTGTATATGTAATTTGATTAAAATAATGATGAATAAATTAAAGATATATATTTATAACTGAATACATGTATAAGATTTTGGATTATTTACCGTGGGATTTAGCCTTGTCTTATTTGCATATGTAATTTGATTAATTAAGTGTAAATAAATTAAAGATATACATCTATAACAGAATACATGTATGAGATTTCGGATTATTTTCGGTGGGATTTAGCCTTAATTGTTTTATTTGTATACGTAATTTCGAAAATAAATTACATATACAAATTGCATATACAATGAAATATTTTTTAAATGATAAATAAATTAAAGATAAACATCTATAACAGAATACATGTATGCGATTTCGCATTATTTTCGGTGGGATTTAGCCTTAATTGTTTTATTTGTATATGTAATTTGATTAATTAAATGATAAATAAATTAAAGATATACATCTATAACTGAATACATGTATGAGATTTCGGATTATTTTCGGTGGGATTTAGCCTTAATTGTTTCATTTGTATATGTAATTTGATTAATTAAATGATAAATAAATTAAAGATAAACATCTATAACAGAATACATGTATGAGATTTTGGATTATTTACCGTGGAATTTAGCCTTAATTGTTTTATTTGTGTATGTAATATGATTCTAATTGCATAGAATTATAGCTACCATTAATTTAGCTAAGTGCAAAAATAAATCCCCAAATGTAGTATTAAGTTTATGAAGAAAATTGAAATAAAATGTTATATTTATTTTTTGATATTGAGTTGTTTTATCTTCAAAAGTTTGAATTTCTCACATAGCATCTGATTAGCAGTTTGCTAGGTTAGAATTAAGCCCTCTCGATAAATTGTCGTTATCTGTGTTACTTTCCAGAAACTATTCTGCAGATCAGATTATTGTTTGTTCTACCTAAAGTTTGATGAAACATTATACATCCGGTTTAGAGGTAACTGGAACGTCCATTAGTTGTTGGGGGTGTTAGCAAGGAGCACCCTCTTCGCTTAAGAGCTTAAATGTAATTTTAAAGAAATATGTTGTTTATAGTGAGAATTAACGTTATATTCAAAATTAATTTACATTTCAGAAAGCTATATTCTATAACAGTGTTAAAAACGCTTAAATAATGCTATATTTTATATTTTATGATGCAATATTCAAAAAGTAAGATTTCTATAATGTAGCCTCCACACTATGGCCAATTGTTCACCACTTCCATGGTACAATGTAAGCCATTACCTCTATGTGGAGGAGTATGGCTTATCTTGGTCGATAGTGGTGGTAGATAAAATGACTTTGGTAAAGAATTAATTCGGGAGTGTTTTTTCTTCAAACATCACATCTCTTCCACACTGTAACAGTTGACACTATGGCCAATTGTTCACCATTGAAGTAGTGAGCCTGATGGTGACCTTGAACGATGGATCACGGTTTGCAACCACACGCTGCGCCAGTATATGAGCCGAAAGCGTAGATTCGTTCATAGAGACTACTGCTCACTTTAGTTGCGCATCTGGCTGCCTTTGATCTTTGAAAAAAAATCGCCTCCTAAGCCATCTTCCGCCAAGGCTATTTTATCGTCTGCCACCATCGATCGCGATAAGCCATACCCCCTCCCAACGGTGGTAATGACTTGCGGTGGACCATGTTGTAAAGGGACCTTTACAAGTTGGAAGCAACCACTATCACATCCAATGTATTCTAGTGAGAGTCCTGTTGTTACAATTGTATTTGATGCAGACAGGAGTGACCAAACTGCGTTTGCTCAAATGATTTCAGAGTATTTAACCCCCCCCCGATTTTCCAGTGCTACTAGGAACTTCTCTTTTTGCACCAAATGTAAAATTGAAGAGATCAAGGTACAGATGCAAAATTTACACTGCGGCTTTTGTAGTAAAATTTGGCGATTTTTCAAGCGTTTTGCCGGCCGATGACTGGTTAGCTTTGTCTACCCAGACATTGGAGCTTTGTAGTGGCAACCCTGGTTCGTTTTTTCAGCCAAATTGGTGCACGTGATTTCTGGTGTCATTACCCGGCTCTTTGGAATAATTTCTTGTCAAATTTTTTACCTTACGGGATTCTGGAATTTGGACGTGTATCGCATGGTCAGATAGTAGAATTTTATATTTTTTTCTTTTTAGCTTGTTTCTTTCTAGTTGTGCATTATGGATGTTGTTTTGAACGTTTTGGCTATAATTAACGTGGTTAAGAAGTATCAGGAGATTTTGCGGGGATTATGCAGTTCGTGGGGAGGGCAACATGGGGATTGTATATGTTAAACAGAAACAGAAATTTAATTTTCCTTATTAAAGTATATGTGTATGTAATATGTATTTATTGTTGTATGCAATAATCATTAATTGGGGGTTAAGGGGCGAACGCTCCTCAAAAATGTTTAATTTATTGAATATTTTAAAGAATTTTTTAAATATTTATTTTCTATACAAACACATTATAAAAATCCTTTTTGGTGTGATTATATTATAGTTCTTAAATAGTAAAAATTTCTAAAAGATATGCTGTGTGGCCTTTTGTAAAATTTTGTAATAACTTTGGCTTCTTAAAAACATGTGGTGAGTAAATGTTTTTTTTTTTTTTGTAATTTTTCAGAAAACACCATTTTTTGCCGCCATTTTAGTTTGGCGACTTTCAGAAAATGAACTCTTCGCCAAAATCGCCAAGAAAAAAACATGGCGGCCGGAAACGGTTTAGATTACGAGACCACTGCACAACACCTGGTCAACTGCATTAACCCTTTCGTGTTCACAATAATCTTCGATAGCCACTTCCTCTGGCTTCCAAAATAGACGAAATCATTTGAGAAAATGTCCTTTCCCCCCAAGAAGCGTGACTGCTGATGGCAGTATAGAGGTCTCTTTATAAACATTCTATGATAGCAGGTGCTTTTCCCTCAGGTTTTTAGAACACGTTAAGAAGCACTACTTGTTGCTGGATAACACGAAGAACTTCATTGCTATTCTATTCGATTTTAAACTTGTTTACTTAAATTGACAGGTGAAAAAAAGACTGGGGAAAGGAAAAGATGCAAACTTTGGGCTATTGGGCTGAGAGCCGGAGTACAATTGAAATTCTAGTCTGTGACCTTAAAGAGTTAACTTCTTATGTGGGGATCTTTTAAGGAGACCAATTTTCATCTTTCACGTGTTTAAATCGAACATCTCATGGATCTGATCTGATTCAGATATGAAAGATAGGTAATAATAAGAAGATAACGATTTTTTCCGGTAAACAACATTTAGGATTCTGTTTATCAAACCTTTTGTTTATAAGTAACCGGTTATTACGCTGCAACAGATCTTCCAAGCGTCGAAAACATCATAGACCTAAAATACTGTATACAAAATAGAAAACGAATGTTAAAAACTGTAAAAAAATATATAAAAAGTGGAAAGCTCATAAGGAAACTGAAAGCAAAACCGAAGCAATGATAGTCACAATATGCATAATTGTTGCAGCGTACAAACAGGTTTTAACAACCAAAGTGGGGAGTCTGGCATATATTACTATGTAATTCTGTTTTCATTGTAACTTTAACTGTGTGTTAGTACGTTAATAAAGATACCAGATATAACAGAAGGAAAGATAAGAATCCTCGAAGTTGTTGGGTTAAAAATGAAAATAATAAAACCTTGAAAAAGAACAGAGTTCACTTCAGACCGTCAAAAACCGAACCATTCTTTAAATATTTTGGAAGTGGTGTACATGATGGTCTTAGTGGTTCTATTCCTAACCTTTCTTATGTAAATGATCCAAAAAAATGTGAAACCATATGTCACACGATATGGTATAGAAATTAAATTCTCAAAAAGATTTGGTGTTGCATCGATGTAAGAAACTTTTGTAAAAGGGAAAGTGTTGTATATAACTGTGTTTGTAACTGTGTACTTCTGTGTTCATTGTAAATGTACTGTGTGTTAGTACGCTTATAAAGATACCAGATAAAACATAAGAAAAGATAAGAATCCTCTAAGTTATTGGGTTAAAAAATTTAAAAAAATCATACCTTGAGAAGTAACAGAGTTCACTTAAGACGATCTAAAAACGAACCCTTTTTTTAAAGGTGTTGCAAGTGGTAAACAAGCTGATCTTAGTGGTGCTATTCCTAACCTTTCTTATGTAAATAATCCAAAAAATATGAAACCCCATGTCACACGACATGGTATAGAAATTAAATTCAGAAAAAGATTTGGTGTTGCATCGATGTAAGAAACTTTTGTAAAAGGGAAGGTGTTGTATATAACTGTGTTTATAAATGTGTATTTCTGTTTTCATTGTGTGTAAGTACGTTAATAAAGATATCAGATATAAGGAAAGATAAG
>CM063500.1:3768010-3770510 GCA_032207245.1 Pardosa pseudoannulata | reverse complement strand
CGAATTTTTTGAACATTTTTCTTGAGTGAACTTAAAAAAATATACCAGTTTAATTACATTGCTGTGAGTGTTTTCATCTTTCGCTGTACTTTGAATATAATTGTAAAAGCTACGATTTAAAAGCCTAAGGCACCCAATAGTTTTTCTTTTCCGGTATATTCATTACTTCGTATTTTTTTAAGCAGATGGTGGATTTTTACCAATTTAACTTTCCACTTTTTTCCAATACTTTTTAAGGTAAGAGATAGCGTTTTTAATAGAAGATTTTCAATGGTTTTATAGATTTTTTATTAGTATATTGCAAAAAAAACATTATAAAACATTAAAATATATTGAAATGCACTAAATTATGTACTAAATTTTGCCTCTGTGTTAAAATTCGTCAAATGTTTTTTTTTTTTTTGAAACAGTTTCAAAAATCAAATTAATTTAATATTCAGAAATTGATATTGAAATAATATAATAAATTCCTTTACAGGCTGTAGTTTTTATTTCTAATGCAGTGAGGAATCCATAATCCGGTAGAACAAGAAATAAAGACTATTGACATTTTCTATGTTTTATCTATTTTTAATCTTATAATTTGTGTTTACTACACTAGAAGGATTTTTTTTTAAACTTCTCCTGAGTTAGTTTCCATTTAAAACGTAATGATACTTAAAGAGATATATAAAGCACTTAAAAGGGCAGATTACCGTTAAGAAACTTTAAATAGATTTTTTTTCTTATTTTTTTCCTTATCATGTTTATTGATTATAAACATGTTTTTGGTTAAAACATTTTGTGTATTTATTTAGTTATTATTTGTTTACTATTGATTAAAAATTGTTATTGTTTAAATCATGTTTATTGATTATTCATGTTTATTTGATATATTTTATTACTGTATTTTATTAATGCATGGTTATTTTTAGCATTTATTTCCTAATTTTTAACTAGTTTTGCAGAATGTACTTTGCTTTTCTTAAAATATAAAAACTTTTCATATAAAATGAAATGTTAGAGCTTGTTTAAATTTTTTTTAAAATTAATCTGACACTATGTGAGCAAGTTACATAAGCACAAAATGAGTTTCATATATATTTTTTCTTTTTCGTAAAATATAACTATTAGGTATAATTCTCCAATTATTCAAATT
Source organism: Pardosa pseudoannulata (assembly GCA_032207245.1). Lineage (NCBI taxonomy): Eukaryota > Metazoa > Arthropoda > Arachnida > Araneae > Lycosidae > Pardosa > Pardosa pseudoannulata. Next base: position 3,769,372 of record CM063500.1, on the reverse strand, counting down.
TTTTAAAAGTAACAGAAATGTATATATGTGTATATATATATATATATATGTGTATATATATATTATATTTATATATATATATATAATATATATATATAAATATATAATATAATATATATATTATATATATATAAATATATATATATATATATATATATATATATATACTGTATCTATATAAATATATATAGTAATATATATAAATATATATATATATATATATATAATATATTAAATAAATATATATATATTTATATATGTAAATATATCTATAATCTATAATATGTATATATAATGTATATATAAATATATAAAATATATATATATCAAATATATATATATATGTATATCTATATATAAATATCTATATAAATATATGTTTATATATATATATATGTATATATGTGTATATAAATATAAATGTTTGTATAATAAAATGTATAAATATATATATATATATATATGTGTGTATATATACTATATGTATATATATAATTATATAAATATATATAAATATAAATATCTATATATATATATTTATATATATATATATGTATAAATATAATATATATATAATATAAATATATATAATATATATATATATAATATAATATATATATATATATATATATATATAAATATATATATATATATAAAATAAATATATATATATCAATATATATATATATATATATATATATATATATTATAAATAAAAATATATATATATATATATGTGAATATATATATATACTTAATATATATATAAAATAATCTATACATATATATGTATACACACGAAAATGTATAATATAAACACCTACACATATACACATATATATATACACACACAAACACACAATAACACATACACACAATATACAATAAATTACACATACACATATATAAAATGAAAATCAATATATATATACATATAATATATAAAAATACATACATACACACACAAATAAACATAAACAAATATAATAATTAATAATATAAATATATATATATACAATATAAACAAAAGAACTAAAATATATATATAAATAATAATATAACACATAATAAAATATATATAACAAAATAAATACACACGACACACACACACAACACACACACACAACTATATAAAATATAATATACATAACACCTAAAATACCACAAATACACATACACAGACCACAATACACAATCACACCTATAAATACAAAACAAAAACACACATAACACACACACACACACACACAGATACAAAAAATATTCAATAATAAAACCCCACACACACACTACACACACACCACAAATCCCCACATGACATAATATAATTAAAAAAAAATACAAACACAGCCACACAAAACA
>CM063500.1:3758010-3760510 GCA_032207245.1 Pardosa pseudoannulata | reverse complement strand
GTTTATATAGGTGTTTAAATCTAAACACAAATAAGTGTTTGAAAAAAAGATCTACTCATAAAACTTCTATGCATGATTTATCGATCATGATAGTAACACTTAATTTTATAAGAAACTGTCTTTCACATGATTCGTGGAAAGATGCCAAAATGATAATCACGAAGCTCTTTAGTTCCAGATTTTGTGGGTTCAGATCTCGCTCATGGCATGGATGTTTGCAGCCGTCCAGAATCAGTTTTGTGAAGATGGTGCATATCTCTTTACCTATCCTGCAGGAAGTTATGTCTGGATCTCTTTGAGTGGGACAGGGTGTAATACACTTACACTTACCTCTTCCTCAGCAAAATTGTAGAGGGTAGCTCTATAAAGGGAACAATACAGTTTTTTGAAAGACTTATTTTGCCCTACAATTCTATTTTACTATTGTAGTATTGTCTATATTTTGCCCTATTTCAGCTACTGTGTCAACCGTCAGAGGTACACTCCATTTGGGAGATTCTGCCCAAGAAACTTAGTTACACTGGTTGGGCGGTGGCGTAAGTCCATTTTGTCTTATTATTACAATAAATAAATGACCGTTACCACGTATTACGACGCCTTCGTTTTTTCTTTGTTCAGTGGCCCGACTGTCCTGGGCTTCTCCAGAAGTTTACTCCAGGCATGTTTACATTTGGGAACTACTCTCCAGTTCTTATTCCCAAGACTTTTAAAGTCATTCTCAACGTAATATATTCATCTTAACGGGGATTTACCACAAGATCCTTTACCAATGAACATTACTTGCAGTATCGATATTCCTGCATTCTTTGCAGATGGTCTGCCTATTTATTTCGCTGAATGTTGATGAATTTTACAGTATCAGGTTTTTAAAAATGATGTAGTATTACGATTCCACCATTTAAAAACCCTCTAGTTGTTCAAACTCAGATGAACCAGATGCCTTTTTCTTATCATAATCGAAGACTCGAAACATTCTTATGAACACAAAAATCTCATTTCCCTTTGATCACGTAAATACCACAAAAACGATACTTCCTGGAAGAATGGGTTCGAAGAAAATTGAGGAATTCAAAAACAATGTAAGAGACATTAATTCTATAGGAATAAATATGAACCAAAAAATCGAATGATCATGCGAAACTATCGTTTTCTCATTGATTTATTGTAGATTTCCATGTACAGCATGTCTGTAAGTAAATTTCCCTATTTAAAAGTTGTCTAGACGTTTCATATGTCCCCAATAACAAAAGTACATGAGTTGAAGTCTGGGAATTGGAATGGCCACTCATAAAGAAAGTGGCCGCTGATGAAACGTTGTTTCTTAAACTGATTTTAGAGAAGTTTCTAACAGAAAGGGTAATGTATAGAAGAGCTTCATCTTACATAAACATAAACCTATTTATGCCTAGTGTTCCATATTTGACTATTAGTCCTGTGGGAGTTTATGGAATCTACTGTTTAAGGAAACTAATGTTGTTCTATTTTGTCTTTAGGAGAGCTTTTTAGTATTCAAAAATAATACATTCGACATAAGCAACTACAAACATTTCATTTTTTCCATCTCTTTCTGTGTTGCCACCGGCGAAAACCAAAAACAGCCGAGCTCGCGACAAATATGATGAAATTTCACATTAATGTAAAAAAATGTAATGTTATATTAAATGTGAAATTTTTGCTCATCTATCCCATTCACAATAGTATTGACGACCACTCTCCTGTCAAATTTGAATTATATAAATTATGAATAATACAACTATTGATTTGATTATTTTTCCAGTTTGAATGTGGCAAGTGATTTCAATAAAAAGGTGAAATATTTTTTGTAGAACGTAATTATTTTTGAAGCATTTAAGCATTTTTTGAAGCAGTAAATGTAAATTTCATACATTAATGGTTGTATTTGAACCACCTGCATAAATAGGTTAAGCCTGAAATTCACTCAGTCTTGATAAATCAAGAACTATGCCAGATCTGAAAGACAACATTTCATAACATTTTCTCAGCATTTCCTTGGACATACTGCTAATCAACTAAAATATACTACCTTATGTAGCCTTCACACTATGGCCAATTGTTCACCACTTCCTGATGGTGACCTTGAACGATGGTTCATGGGTTGCATCCACACGCTGGGCCACTAAATGAGCCGAGCGCGTGGATTCGTCCATAGGGTCTACTGCGCACTTTAGTTGCACATCTGGCTGCCTTTGATCTTTGGAGACAAAGCGCCTCCGAAAGCATCGCCAATGCTATTTTATCGTCTGCCGCCATTGACCACGATTAGCCATAGCCCCTCCAGACGGTGGTAATGGCTTGCAGTGGACCATAGTGTGGAGGGGCCTTTACAATTTAAAATGGTAGCTGAAAATTATGAAAGTGTTGAACCTGTCTTGATGTAATCGTCGTTTCAATGTATCCTCGACCACAATAAACGATACCCCTCCAGACGGTGGTAATGGCTTGCAGTGGACCATAGTGTGGAGGGGCCTTTACAATTGGA
>CM063500.1:3750510-3753010 GCA_032207245.1 Pardosa pseudoannulata | reverse complement strand
GTGTATACATATGCATATACAAAGAGAGAGAAATTGATTTATCAATTATATTTCTAGTGTTAAAATTGTTTCATAATGCATTTTATAAAACAAAATTGAATCTGCTAACACTTTCAGAAACTACCGTATGTTTAAATTTAATCTGTTTTATTGCAGGTGAGTTCAAGAATTGCAGGTACTTGACTGCAATCGTCGAACTCAGATCAAGCAACGCATTTGCTCCAATTTGGAATGCCCAATCTGAGTTTGGCCGAGAGAAAAAACGGTATTTCAGTTCCGGGAAATCCGAAATCGCCATTGTTAATCTTATCTAGATAACTTAATGGATAAAAAGCGAATCTTACCTGAATACTCTTTGGAATGATTCACAAATGTTTCGTTAACATCTATACTCTCCTTTGGTTTCGATTGTATTTTATGAATTACATAATAATTATATCAATGCAATATTTTTTTACCTTAAACTAATCTCAGATTTAGAGCATGTGAGTATGCAACTATTTCTATGTGATTCTATCTGTGACTTGGAATCAGAATCTAAAATACCTATAAAAAAGTCTTAGTAAAATTTTAATAAATGATTCGATACTATTCATTCTTATAGTAGAACAGATGGTTTTGTTTTCTTATTCAAATTGAATTGTATTTGGTGAAGCGGTTTAGATCAGTAATATAACTATAATTAATATAATTGATTAATTAATACAATTGATTTAAATAAAACGAGAAGTGAAATGCTTGGGATCTAAATCTGACCTCATCACATCTTTTGTAAAGCAGAGAGGACCCATAAAAATTAATTCAACGAAATTTGTCGTCGTGTGCGGGATTCTCGGTCGAGGTTCTGATCCCAGTCCCAGATTAGAGTCACGTCTCCGTACATGTCACTAAATAAAAATGTACCTTTATGGATTTATTTATGAGTCTCTAAGGGATAGTTCCCAATTTGAAAGGGTAAGGTTTTCCCCATGTTTGTGGTTTCAAGGGACAAATAAGAGACCAATAGATATATACAGCTCTGCTGATTGAACGAAGAGAAGAGAGAAAGGACAGAGATGAAAAAAGCATAAAATAAAGTCAAGAAGGAATGATTGTTAGATTCCAGGAGTGGAGTTCGGGAGTTAGAGTTTGGGGGTTCGAGGAGCAGATTTGGACAGTAAGGGTTCAGGACTCGAAGACAGATTTGGGTCCAAGAGACAAAAACCTTACGACTCAGACATTACGCAACGACCAGAAGTGTTACAGCGCATTTGCATTTGAGAATCACCCCAATTATTTTAGAAGGCTCCAGACCAGTGGTGAGACTGTAGTCAACATTCTCATCCCGCCAATCGACAATACACTCAAAGTGTCTACATCGATTCACCAATAGCGTCCAATCTGATTACCGTCCTGGAATACCAAATAGATCCACAAAAGTAATTATTATAAATATTTGAATTTGATATTAGGTTCTCTCTTTTCTTCATTTTTTACCTAAATGTAAGGATATTATTACTGTTAAATCTTAAATAATGCGGTATCTAGTAAAAAGTTTGGAAAAGCAAATTTTATGAATTTTAAATCAAATTGATTTTGTATACATACATGTTTATAGCATAAGAATAAATTTGCTTAATTTTATTTTAAACTATCAACCTTGTATGTGTTTAATTTAAGAGTGTAATGTTTCATTTTAATAAGTCTTTAGCTGATTAGTTTTTTTTAAAGTTTCAGTCTGTAACATAATTAATCTACACAAGTCAAACCAAATAACATTTAGTCATTGTGACTAACAAAATAATAACCACAACAACTATAAATTTGATCATAGGTAAATACCTAAATTTTAATGAGAGCTACACGACTAAACGACTTTATGGAAACACGACAAGAAACACCATAAAATTTCCTTTTATTAATATCATATATATGATTTTTGTTAACTGACAATATTCCAATCTCATCAGAAAAATTCTTCTTTTCAAAACTTTCTACACCTCAAAAGAAAAAGAAAAATAAAGCTAATTAAATGATAAATTTTTAAACAAATATTAAAACAATTTATGTACTTAACAGATAACTTCAGTCATGCTAGGCAGTTTTTCGAAAGTAATTGAAGTAATTGTCAAAGCCAATAAATATAATCATAATAGAAATTAGTTGTAGCGTATTTGTACTTATTTATACTTACTACTGAAAATGTATTTTTTCTGGAAGGTAGTGATGTAGGTTAAAAAAAACAATTTACAGGAAAAATACTGTTAGATTCATGACTTACTTCGATGCAGTCTTTTTTAATTTAAATCCCAGATTTAGAGCTTTCGCGGCTAGTTTCTTGTGATTCGATTTGTGACTTGTACTAACACACCTGTAAATGAGTCTTTATTAGCGATAGGTTACTAAAAGACGTGATCCGCAGTAGTTCAGTCAGCAAAGGTAACGCCCATCTAACTGGAGGTTTACGGCTTTCGGACCACGCGCCGGCTTAAGATCCGCCATTTTCATTAAAGGTGCCTGG
>CM063500.1:3740510-3745510 GCA_032207245.1 Pardosa pseudoannulata | reverse complement strand
TTTTGTGTGGATAAATTTATAATAGTGTCGTAAATATGAAAAATCAAATATAAATAGTAGTATATAGATTGGATGTTTTCAAATTATGTTATATATAAAGATTTTTACATTATAAAAAATGAAAAGAAAAATCATAAAACTAATAATGTAAAAACTAGTTTTTATTTTTCTAAATTTTTCCAGAATCTATGTAGTAGACAAGAACATTCGGCTTAGTTTCCCTGTCTATACCGTTATTTTTGTACCCACAAACAAACCATGTTGTTACACTAACCCGTATTAGTACGTGACCCGCGCTCAAGTATTAATCGTCAGAAAACGAACTAGTACGCGTCCCGCCCTCAAGTATCAATCGCCAGAAAACGAACTAGTACGCGTCCCGCATACATTGTGTTAAAGCAAACGAGTGCGTCTTTCGTTTTAACGAGCACTGCGATGGTGAAAGTACAAGTTTTGCTCCAGTGGGACATCATAATTTTGAAGCAGGAACCAAGCCGAAGAACCATAAACTTGGCCTGCCACCCCCAGATGTAGTGATTGAGAACTTCGAGGATGTTTTGACCACAAATATTTTATTTGCCCCAGTAACCTATAATGACATCGGCGGATCTTAAGCCGGCTTTGGCTCCGAACCCGCAACCCTCCTGTTACGAGAACTTTTCCTTCTCCGACTGAGGTACTGCGTCTCGAGCTTTCACAATATAAAAAATTCTCGCAGTGAATACTCTACTATAAAAATCTACCTTCTTTGTTCTTTACTTCATTCAATATTTATAGTAGTTGAAATGGAATTTTTAAACATGATTTTGGGTTATTTAAAAAATTCTATCTCCTACAAGCCATAATAATTCTAATAATACGCAAAAAAATTTAAATAGGGGGAGATTTATATCTCATAATTTTGGAGTCTGCCTCAAGAAATTCCTTTCGAAAATCCTGTAGAGAACATGTCGATACTCAGTCACATTTGATTGGACAAATGAAGGAAAAACTAAACACAAGAAAATAAAATTATTTAATATATTAAGCAAATAAATAATTAATTAAATACAAAAATCCCTTTAATTTCATGTTTATAATTTTAGCGATTCCACATATATAATTGCAACGGATTCATAATTTCAAATTCAAAACTTAAAAAGCATTTTATTCAAAATGGTGTTTTTTCAACTTGCGCCCAGTTTAAATAAAGACTTTAGAGAATATTGATTTCAAATTTTCACAGTAATAACATTTTGAATCTACAAGGAAATTCAGACTATTATTTTAGTTGCTGTTAACTTCATTTAGTATTTATAAAACACTGTCTACCAATAAGTATTTGGACACCTGTGATAGAAAAGAAAACCTAACTTTATTCAAAACCAATAGTTGGTAGAGCCTTCACTTCAGCGGGAACCATCCGGAGCATACTTTCCACGAATGTTTGTATTACAGCCAGTGGTATTGTCTTCCACTCGGCTTGGAGTAGACATACAAGTTCCGTCACCGATTTTGGACGGGTAGTGCACCCCTTAATTCGGCTATCTAACTCGTCCCAGAGGTTCTCGATACGGTTCAGGTCTGGGCTCTAGACAGGCCAGTCCATTCGATGAACTCCATTGGCACCATACCAAGCCTTGGTTAACCTCGAAACATGACAATTGACATTCTCATCCTGAAGGTAACAGTGGTCCAACCCGTAAAACTGCCACAACGTAGGAATCACATTGTCATCCAAAATAGTGCAGTAGGCATCGGTGTTGAGCTTACCATGAATGAGGACCCAGGGTCCCAGTCCATACCAGGAAAAACACTCCCAGACCATAATTCCACCTCCGCCGAACTTGACCGTTGGCACAATGCATTCTGGCAGATGTTCTCCAGGTAGAAGTCAGACCCAGACCCTGCCATCCGACAGGCAAAGGGTGAACCTTGATTCGTCTCTCCAAAGAACCCGTTTCCATTGATCTACGGTCGAATTTCGATGTGCTTTGCACCACATTAATCGAGCAACACGATTGGACTTTGTGGTCAAAGGCTTATGGGGAGCAGCACGACTTTGAAAATGAAGCAGATGTGCTTCCTTACGGATGGTATTCATTGAAACAGTATTCCAGGATGCCTGTTGAAACTCCTCGGGGATAAAGGTCATCGGTTGGGTGCTGTTCTTCCGAATTTCTCTGCGCAGCACTTGTCGGCCTCTATCTCCCAGTTTTGTTGGTCTGCCGACTCGGGTCACATTCCGACAATCACCGTTCACCTTCCACTTCTGAATCACATAGGCCAATGTCAGTTTGGGGAACTTCAGATAGCTAGATATGCCCCTTAAGAATTGGCCACATTTGTGATACCCGATAATTATACCTTTCTCGAAATTCGAGATCTGCGAACTGCGCGGTATCTTGCATGCGACTAATGCCGATGCTGTTTCCTACTCGATGTATACCGGCGGAGGCCGTGACGTACCTCATGATCGCAGATATCGTCATTTGCATAGCTGTTCAAATACTTATTCCTAAACAGTGTACAAATACTGTCGTTGATATGTCCAATAAAATGTTTTTTCTTGCCCCGGCAGTGACGTCATACATTGTTTTTCGTATTTTTCTCGTAAACTATGGATCATACAGGTACGCTTCTCTGGGCAGTTTGTACTCCTAATCTAGCTGTGCAGAGATTATGCGGTCGTTTTGGGACACCCTGTATAATAATCACGTATTTTCTTGTTTCGTTTAGAAACCGGTAATACAAGAATAAAATCAATTTTAAAGAATAACTTTGAAAATCAGACTACACTAGAGAAATAAATATATGACATAAAATGTCATTTTGCAAAAGAATAAATGGTTTTCTAGTCAAAATTGAGGGATATAAATGTATTGTTAAAATACATAATATTTTACTAAACGTAAAAAGAAAATCTTTGCATTTCTAGGCTGCTTCTGAGCTTTAAAATTTCGGTCGCTCTGTGAACGTTATTTTCCGTTCAGAATATGAGAGATATGAGTATGGAAGTTTTTCAAAAGGTTTAATGGAAGCAGCGGTATAACATTCCGGACAAGAATCATTCGATAAAAGATGTGTTTCGCATCGGAGTTTTCCGTAAGAAAATATTTTATGCATTATCAACGCGTAAAAACTCCAATACGATCTTCTATACACGATGACATAAACTTGTGCTTTATACCGAATATCGAAATCTTTTCTTAAAAATGCATTGGTTGAGAGTGTCTCTTTCTTCGAAGATCTAGTTATAGCAAAAGTCATAGGTAGTGCACACTTTTAGAATGCTGCTGAAATTTCTCATTGCTTTCTTTTATGATGAATGCATATAGGCAAATATTACATTTATTCTAATACATGTATGCAAGAAGAGTAAGTTGGGATAATACAAAATACAAATTTGTATTTTCATTATAATTGAGGAGGTAGTATCATAATTTAATTATTCGTATTTTATTACATAAGTTGAGCCTTTTTAGTAACTTGTTATAACTAGCTTTCAAGAAAAATAATTAGATTGATAAATAAATTTCCGTAACAAATGGTCAATTGTTTATGTAGACTTACGAATTAAATAGAATATAAGGAATTCCTGATTTATAGAAATTAAATTATACTTCTTTAGAATAACGAATTTCTACTCACCTCTTCCGAAGATTCAAGTAAAACCAGACGAAAAAGAAAAAACATGCATAAAATTCTTTTATATTCTTTAGTATAGTGATAGTGACGAACAATGAATTACAGACTTTATGCGAAGATTTCACGACTGCATGTGGTATGAGAATATTTTCGAATAATGCAGAATCATCAATAGCGAAAGAAAAGAAAAAAATAATATGTCCTTTTTGAGAGCATTTTCTTGGCGCCATTCGAGTCACGTGGTGAATCAACAACGATTATTTATTGCCGGTTCCCATATGTTCTACCGGAATCAACAGTTTATTGCGGGGAATATGAAATAGGAAAAGAAATGTGGAAAACTGCATAAATCTCGCAATAAATAAATTTTTTAAGTAACTGATTTATAAAAATGTATTTATTTGCTCCAAAATGTTTTTCACACATTACAATTCATTTAAATAGCTGTATTAGTATATTACGTACATAGGCTAACATATAGGCGAAATTCAATTTTATTACAATGTGTTTCTTCTTCTTTTAATTACTGGGACGTTTATATGGAATTTCTGCAGAAAAAGGTAAGTATATGAAGCAATACTGAAGTTATAAATATTATTCAACAGAAACAATGTGGTGTTATAGAATACTTGATATAAATAGAGGATAAAGTGAGATGGCAGTATTCCATAGTACCCACAATATCAAAATAAACTATGTCCCCAGATCAGGGATGGGCAAACTACGGCCCGTCGGAAGCTTTTATGCGGCCCGCGGATATAATTTTAAGTTGCCGGTCCGAGGCAAATTTAAAGAAATATATATTTATACATTATGTATCCTACTTTTCTTAAATATTTTTACCCCAAATTTATTATCTCACGCCCAGAAGATTAGCGGTATATTTGATTCTTATATGTGAACAAATGTTTTCAACTTTGAACCTTAGAAAGAATAATTTCAGAAGTAGACTGGCAGATGAGCATTTAGTATCTTTCCTTAAAATCAGTCCATCTCACTTCGAACCTCAATACAAGGAACTTTTAAAAATGAAATCGCAAATTCAGTTATCGCATTAACGTATTTAAACCGTTAGGTACTTGTATATTGTTTTTAAAATTTTAGAAAAACTTATTTTCTTACTGCCAAACTCATTTTCTTACGTTTTTTGGTCACGCCGCTGAAAAAGTTGTTCATCCCTACCCAAGACGAAAATAAAATAAAATAAAAGTGACAAATCTGTGTAGCACAAATGTTTCAACCTTTGCTGTAATCAAAATATTAGTATATATATATCAATTTTTCAAAAAAAAATTAACACTGACCTGCAAAATGATTTAAAGAAATTAGACACATTCACTGTTTCATATATGCTAAAAATCGGAAATGATTGC
>CM063500.1:3725510-3735510 GCA_032207245.1 Pardosa pseudoannulata | reverse complement strand
GCAATATTTTAATTTTAACTTTGATATTTTTAATAGTAAAAATATATAAACGAAACACTTAAATATATTTAAATTTATATTTGTTGAATACATTACTTTGTGTTTGAAACCATAAAAATTTTTTCCAATATCAATAATGCAATGAGAAAGACTGATGGGTAAATTATGATTATGGTTTGTTATACACTTGTGACTAACATTTGTTTTTATGAATACTAAATTTCTGCGATTTCTTTTGTCATAATAAGGCTCTAAATTTAAGTTTCTATAATCAGCAAAGTTATTAACAATAATATCGTTTCAGACTTTAAAAAAATTCTGGATTTATTTTCCATAAAGCAACTATATATACAAGCAATGAATTAAAAATACTAGTGACATTTGATCTTAATTTAAATTTATAAATGTTAATTTTGCTTTAATCAGACTTCTTTTTATTATTAAATATTATATATATACATATATATATTAATAATATATATATATATATATATATATATATTTGTAATATATGTATATATATGTATTTATATATATGTATATATATGTATACATATATGTATTATATATATTTTATACATTATATATATATATATATATATATATATATATATATATATATATATAATATATATAAATATAAATATATATATATATATATATATGTATATATATACATATATGTATACATATATGTATATTATATATTATATATATATAATATATATATATATATATGTATGTATATATATGTTTATATATATGTATACATATATTTAAAAATATATTTGTATATATATATATGTATACATATATATATATATTATATAAATATTATAAAATATATATATATATATATATATTATATATATATTGATAATATATGCATACATATATGTTATATATATATGTATCTTTTATATATATATATGTATACATATATGTATATATATATAAAATATTATTTATATATATATATATATATATATATATATATATATGTATATTATGTATATATGCATACATATATTATATTATATGTATATATATCTTTTAAATATGTTTATATATATATAATATATATATATATATATATATATATATATATATATATTTTTATAATATATATATATATATATGAATACATATATGTATTATATATATATATATATATATATATATTATATATGTTATATATATATATATATGTAAAATATATTATATGTATATATATGTTTATATATATATATATATATATATATATATATATATATATATATAATTTATATATATATGTATATATATTTATGTTTTTATATATATGTATATATTTATATATATATATATATATATATGTATACATATATGAATATATATATATATATTTGTATACATATATATATATATATATATATTGTATACATATATGTATATAATAATATATATAAAATATATATATATTCTTTATATAATATATATATATATATATTATATATATAATATATAAAAATATATCATATATATATAATATATATATATATATATATATATATATATATATCTTATATAATATATATATATATAAATATATATTTATATATAAATATTTTTAGCCAGTTTTCCTTGTTTTGGTATATTCAATTTTCTAAAATTCTTAAAAATACTTCAGTAGTTAAAAAAGATACCCAGTTTTTTGATATTCATAAACAATCTGTAAAATTTTGGTACTTTTTGGCCCCAAAGGTAATCTGGTTCACTTTATCTGGTGCAATATTGAGTTACAGATTTTCTAGGGAGTTGAGTAGGTATTTTCTATACATCCTATCACTAATATAATCTGCTTTTGGTTAAAGAATCAAAAGAGCCAAAATTTTAGGACTCCCACATTTTCAAGATATTTTTTTTTTGCCAGTGTAGGTTGTCATGTTTTTAATCACATATTCGTGCTTGTAATTATCCTTGCTCCCTATTTTGGTAATCGACACAGACACATTCTATGAAGTTTACAGAATGATTAGCTATTATAGCCAGAGTTACATAGGTACGGGCCTTAGGGGCATTCTTTACTAATTTTGCTTTTAGTTTTGGCCTTGGCCCCATGACACTTCTATGTTTCTACGAAATAAATATGATATAACTAAGTTACTTAGAATTCACGGGCACTTAATTTCTCTCATCCGGTCAATAAGAAGAGACCAGAGCACGGAATTGAAAGCTTTCCTTATAACAACCGATATTATGTTGGTTAAGGTATCCGTCTATGTTCGGAGAACTTTTTTCTTTAAACATAGAAACTACTTTATGTTTTTACATTTTTAGATTTATTTTTAATATTATCATAGAATATCGCCCTTAAAAAATTTATTCCTGGAGAAATGCTTATAAAATTTCTAATAAATGATGAAAATTTAGTAAAAAATTTCTTTTTCAAAAGGTCTAATTTTTTAATAAATTAAATTATTTCAATATTTTTGACGCAACACGTTGCTTATACACTGGACTAGTGAATCACTTAAAATCTTTGTTTAATTTACATTTGGTAAAACAGTTTGTTCCTTCGAAATCATACACATTGAATTTTTAACGAATTTGCATTACTTTATATCTAACTATGAGTGTAACATCATTAAAAATTATCCAAAATTAAAGTTTTTAGTTCATTCACTAGTAAATGCTATCAAAAGTATTCAGAATAAATTTCAACAAAATATGTTAAGAACTTTTTGAGAAATCACATTTCAAGTTTCAACATTTTATTAAAAATACCGTTCTAAGAAAAACGCATTTTGTAACACTATAAATCCAACACAGGAAACACAAACTATCTAAATCTAACAAATTAAGTTTAATTATTACTATATTTACAAACATTTATACGTTTTAGTTAATAATTAACATTGTTTAGAATGCAGAGAGCAGGAGGCCGTCGCACGTTATATTACCACACCACAACACGGAACTGTTCTAACAGTCTGTCCTTTACGACGAGAACAACAAGGGTGCGCGCGCAGATGGCCGTTGCGCGCTGTTACAATTTGAAGTTTATGAAAGCAACATTAGCTATTAAAGAATTAAAATACATGTTTAAAATTTCCTACACTTTCTTGCTACAAAACTTTCTAATTACCAAGCTGCTAATTATTAAAAATACTAGAAAAATGTTTAAACTAATCTTCATGAAAATTTAAAATGTTTTGTCCAAAAAATTATCTTTAAAAGACTGTAGATTCATGACATCCGGTTCCGAAGTCGCTACTTCCGTTTTGTTTCGACAGTTGTAACTTTTCCTTAAAATGCCTTAGAGACAAAACAAAAACAGATTTAGAAGCCTAAGAGTTGAATATTTGCAATAGAGAAATAAAAAAAACTATGATTTTTGGCAAAAAATGACGTTTTTAATGTAGACGGATACCTTAATTTATTATTATTTTTGTTAGTTCCTACTGATGCTGTGAGATAGTTTAAAGCAGTGTCGCATGAACGTACTTCCCTGAAACAGTGCTGAAAATCGCTTAGTAATCGGTTGGTTTCGAGGAAGTAGATCAGACTTTTGTTTATTATTTTTTCAAGGAGTTTACTTAGAGTTGCCAGCAGTCAGATAGATCTATAAGAGTTCCAGGTGGTTGTGTTTTTTCCCATTTTTTAAAGTGCATAATATGCCCCACTTTCAGCGGGTCTGGTATGTGTTGCAGAGCAAAGCACTTCTCGGCCCACTCGAATAGCAGACTAGAAGAAAATATCATCAAAACTGTTAATGTACTTTTTTTATGATGGATTCTATATACATTATATATTAACATGTTTTTTTAAATATTTTTATCAAATCAAGTCAGTATCTTATAAAATATTGTGAATGAATAAATTCTAAATATAAGTCTGTTTTAAAATCCTAAATAAAGTTTTTTCTTTTAAAATTACAAAATGCTGAAGTAATATAAACAAGGAATGATATGTATTTTTATCTATTCCTCTCTATATTAAAAGAAACGAATTACATATATTACCTTAGCTGGTATAACAAGTCGTCACATAGCATCAGTTGTTACAGTGAAAATACTTTACCCCTAACAACTTGAATTATCTTCTATTTAACCTCTTCTTAACCCCATGCCTGTGACGCCCAAACTCAGTTCGGGTACTCAAATACACCAAATTTAAAATGCCCGACTTGAGTTCGGCCAAGAGAAAATTCGGTTTTTAAATCCCGTGAAGCCCGAACTTAGTTCTTCCAATGCATAATATGTAATTTACCTTTTTCCCAATGAGTGGCTAAACTTTCCAGAGAAAAGTTTGGTAGTTTGTCGCCATTTTTTGGATACTGTAAAGGAATTATCCTCTATTTATTATTCTCTTGAATTATCCTGTATTTAATCTCTTCTTAATCCCTTGCTTGTGACGCCCGAACTGAGTTCAGGTAACTCAAATGCACCAAATTTGAAATGCCCGACTTGAGTTCGGGCAAGAGAAAAATCAGGGTTTTAATCCCTTGAAGCTCGAACTCAGTTCTTCCAATTCATAATATGTAATTTACCATTTTACCAATAAGTGGCCATATTTTCTCGAGTAAAGTTTGGCGGTTTCGCGCCATTTGTCGCCAATTGTCGGTGACTTCAGTTAAATCTGGGGAACATGGGATTCCTGACAATTGATATACCTAATAAGATTGTTTTAGCAGTCTATTAAATTTACCTTGAAATTATGTGACTTCTTTTATTTTGCTATAATTTGATCAAAACTTACTGCAATCCATTGATGAAAATATTGAATATAGTAGTTATTTCGTTTAAAAGTTTTCATTTTTAAAAAATAATCTCTTTTTAACATTTTGAAGATAATAAAGAACGAAATTAAAGAGAAAAAGGTTTTCTCAAATATATTCCACAAGCAAAAGGATAAAACATAAAAAAGAATTTTGAAATTTAAATGAAATTTTAAAGGATGTGTTGTAAAAAACACACAACAGATTATTTGTAAAAAAATTACAAAATAATTTTGTAACAAATAATCCCAGTCTGACTTTTATAATTTTTTATAAATATCTGTAAATCCCTATACAGTAAACAGATTAAAAAAATCCAAGTTTCGGGCAAAACGATAAATTTATATTGATAAACATAAAAAATTAAAACTTTGAATTTTAATTAAGTTTTTCTGTATTATTTTAAACATAAAAGTCGACTAGTATGTACATGAACACTATTTTTATGTGAAATAATTTTATTTCAAAAGACGTAATGTAAAAAAGTTTCATATTATTCCTTATTTTTTCTTAAAGGAAGAATTTTTATTAACTTATTGTGTTTAAATTCCTTTCATGTAAACAACAAATATATATGGAACTTTTATTACTTAAAGCAACAATATCTTCTAATTATAAATACTGAATTTTAAACCAACGAGTTTTTCTTTGGATTTTTCTTTCTTCTTATAAAAGATAAAATGATAAAACTTGTAAATAACTTATAGGGAAAGAAAAAAAATTTCTCTCGAAAATGCTTTAAGCAGTATACAGAGAAAATAATCTACTACCCTGTTATAAATTTTGATAGCTATATGGTAAACATTTTTATACTTTAAATAAAAAAGTGAGGGAAGGAAAAATTTAGAAGTTTAAAATTCAAATAGGGTAGACGTGTTTTTAAAAAATAAACATGTTATATAAAGTTATTTTACCTTTTTCGTATGAAAGCCATTTATTCCGTATCAGAGCGTAAACTTCGAAATATGATGTTACATCTATGAAAGAGTATAAATATGTCTGTGATTCTAAAATCGATTGGCTTCTTTGAAAAACTCGCTGACCAGAAAATATTAGTTTTAGATACAATATGCTTAGAATAATGTATTTTATACACATTACATACAATTTTATCTATTTATTCACACACACACATACATATAAATATATAAATATATATATATGTATGTATGTATGTATGTATGTATGTATGTATGTAATATGTGTGAGTCAATCTCACAACACAGTTTATTTCTGGTAAGAAACATGAAATCCTTACAACAGGCAAACACCTTTATAACTTCGTGTACATAGACAAAGTCATCCCGCGCATACATTTTTCAAGTAGGGATTCCTAAGGTAAAAAGACTACGAATAATCCCTAAGCACAAATGATCAATGAGATAAAAAAAAATACTCATGTTTAAAGAGAGCAAGCTAACTATTGGCTAAAGTAGTACAGACAGAGGCTGAATGAAGTCTATAGCTTGTCTGGAGGAAAAAATCAGAATTACCGCTCAAACCCCGAACTCACTTTATGAACTAAAATTATTAAATTGATATTAAGATAAGTAAATAAGGGATTTAAATATTACACACACACGCGCACACACACACACACACACTCACACACACACACACACACACATATATATATATATATATATATATATATATATATATATATATATATATATATATATATATATATATATATATATATATATATATATATATATATATATATATATAACACGGTTAAGTCATGGAAGACTCATTTGATTCATATATAATAACTTCTTTATTGTAATCCTTCTTTCAGTATCTATGTCATTTAGATAACCTTTCATCTCATGATTTGCCACGACAAGCGTGGAGGATGTTATCAGCCCGAGTTCCCGCTCAGAATTGGTGTTGCTACTTAACAATTTCCTATGTCTACTTCGCGTCAGGTTTTATACTCTTTATAGTTCCTGTCAAAGGTGTGCCTTTCTTCTATTACGTTATCGTTAATGAGTTCTATTTTTAATTATAACTCTCTTAATTCTTAACCCCCATTTTTAAACCAAACACACACACACAGACACACACACACACACACACACACACACACACACACACATATATATATATATATATATATATATATATATATATATATATATATATATATATATATATATATATATATATATATATATATATATATATATATATATATATATATATAAATTATGAGAATTGCGTCGTTGTGTTTTCCATTATATGAAGGAATGGGGTGTGTGGCTTAATTCTTACGTATTTTAATATGGAAATAAAAGCTATGAACTACAACTACCTTATGGTATTGGGTTTATGACCGTATTATTGTGATCGGTGACGAACTCCTGAATATGTTACACACACACATATATATATGTATATATATATATATATATATATATATATATATATATAAATATATATATATATATATATATATATATATATATATATATATATATATATATATATATATATATATATATATATATATATATATATATATATGTGTGTGTGTGTGTGTGTGTGTGTGTGAGGTGTGATTTATGTACTCACCAATCTAAAGTGATTTTAGCCTCTATTATTTTCAATTGGCCAGTCTTACTCAGCAATGTGCAGACCTAAGTAGTTTGCAGTCATTTAGTCCATTCAAAGAAACGTGGAACTGTAAATTCAACTTTAGTTGAACTTAGAACTTTAAATTTCTTTAATAGTAACGAATAAATATCTTTACCCGACAAGAACAGAACATTGTATGATGACATTGTATTACACACACTTTTCTTATAAATTTTGTCCCACAGCAACATATCACGCGAGATTATTCCTATGAGTTCTACAGATTAGTCAGCGTTGGTTACAGTTTGAAAGGAATTTAGACATTCGAAATTGGAAACAATTTTTTGGGGGCAGCTGGAAAATGTTGCTACTGGACAGAAAATGAGCATTTATATCAGTGTTAGGATTGGGACACTGGTAAAAATAGTTTAAGTCATCGATGACTCCTTTAAACACGGTATTATTCGTCTGGCAAAATAGATATGAAAAATAAGATTAAAAGGAAAAACATGTCCTTTATGTAATAAAACCCTGTGTCTATATTATTTGACTATGACTTCTTCCATCTTTAATCCGTCAAATAATTTATTTAGAACCGTAATAGCATTCTTCGAAGATTATTCATGTGTGGATAAACGTTGAGTTAAACTGTTTAAGAAAACTATTAATTGCAAACCGAGTAGCTGTAAAAATTCTCTAGTTTCCGTTCGGCCAAAGGTGATAGTACAGAAGGAGGTCTTTGGATTGCAAATTTTTGTTTGTTATCCTAAATGTGAACCAAATCTACAAGCCTTAATATATATATATATATATATATATATATATATATATATATATATATATATATATATATATATATATATATATATATATATATATATATATATATATATATATATATATATATATATATATATGTATGTATGTATGAATTGGTAATATGATAATGAATTGTTTCGATCAGCTTTTGTATAATCTAAATTTCGCCTGAGATATTCTTGAGAGACATGGCACATGGTAAAAAAAGAAAGGTGACTGTTATGTAATAAAACCCTGTGTCTATATTCTTTGACTAAGACTGCTTTCATCTTTAATCCAACAAATAATTTATTTAGAACCGTAATAGCATGCTGCTAAGATTATTAATGCATGGAAAAACGTTCAGTCAACCTGTTTAAGAAAACTATTAATTGCAAAAAGAGTAGCTGTATAAATTCTCTAGTTTTTCCATTCGAACAAAGGTAATCATACAGAAGGAGCTTTTGGGGTTGTTTCGAACCCTAAATTTGGACCAAATCTACGAGTTTTAATATATATATATATATATATATATATATATATATATATATATATATATATATATATATATATAATATATATATATATATATATATATATATATACATATGTGTGTGTAATAATATCAATATCTAAGCCCTTAAAGTCTATCCAAAATTATCCCTTTTCGCCATTCATTATTTTAAATCTTAAATTCTCCTCTTCATATTAATCCTGTTCTTCTAGCCATCAAATTTGAGCTAGGAAGTTTTCATTTCTTCAGCCAAACATCGAAATTCTTTCTTTGATTCTCAAAGTTAAAAATGATATTGCTGGTATTTTAATAAGGAAGCAATAACTCCCCTAGGAAAAATCTCTAATGATTAGCAATAATAGCCATTCTGACAACCATACTATGGCAGATGTCTATAGTCAAAAATTGCTCTCTTAATGCAATTATTTGTTCTCTCACAATTCCCCCCAGACCTAAACCGGACGTGGTGCTTGGAACTCTCTCGCTAAAGGTGCGAGCTTCAAAATCTATGCAGACAGCATTCTGACACTGTCTGGTTCTGTCGATTTTTTCTTCATTTTTATGAGATGAAAGCAAATTTACGTTTGACCTCGACGAGTGATGCTTTCATTCATGACAGAAGTTTAACGGGACTCTTGGCGGCCCAGTATGACCAGGCTGAGGAAAGTAATAGAGACAATTTAAATTGGTTTTCCCGTTTAAATGTGAGTCCAGTATGTCCGTCGTTACACACCTACACCCAAACACACACTCACACACACACACACACACACACACACACACACACATATATATATATATATATATATATATATATGTCAGGATTTAAATTGTAGATTAATTTTAAAAGATTTTAATTAGGGATTATTTACTGAGAGTGACGTGGCGTGAGGAGTTAGCCACATAAAATACGGCTCACGAGCAGTGATCTGAGCAGAGAGCAGTGTGCACATTCCACGGACAGAGCTGTATCTACTCGAACCAGCTAAGCCTGCCTTTCTTAAAAGTTGGGCGCTAATGTGAGACGCCATTGAAGATGATTAATGAGTAGTGTAATCTGAGACTTCAATAAAGGATGAAAATGATGTCAGGACTCTAGTGTCGTTTAGTGGGAACCGTGTCATATATATATATATATATATATATATATATATATATATATATATATATATATATATATATATATATATATATATATATATATATATATATATATATATATATATATATATATATATATATATGTATATATATATATATATATATATATATATATATATATATATATATATATATATATATATATATATATATATATATATATATATGTGTGTGTGTGTGTGTGTGTG
>CM063500.1:3718010-3720510 GCA_032207245.1 Pardosa pseudoannulata | reverse complement strand
CGTCCTTTCGAAACTACGAGTGGAGATAAATATTTTAGAATTCCATTTTTTAGTATTCCTTTTCTTAAGCACATTTCTTGGTATGGGTGTATTCATCACTACTTTCAAACATCCCTGTTCGAAACAAAAACGCACATGTTTTCGAAATTCGAAAGGCCATACTGTCGACTCCTAGAATAATCGAATGATATTGCACCAATGACAATACTACATATTAAAGTATATTATTATTGATGAATTCTCGATTATCCAAAAATTTCGATTAATCGAAGTAAATTCTGTTCCATTTACTTCGCATAATATTTCGCAATAGAATTTCGGTTATCCTAACTGCGATTAACCGAAATTCTCCATTAACATTTGTTGGTTTCCTCTTCACTTTTTTTTTCACTTTCTACTATTATCCACAATTTTCTCTTTACAAATATGCATTTCTAAAGTTTTCTTTTTTCCCACATTCCTTTTGTATTCCAGCCGTCCTTTCCAAACAAGTGCATATAAATATTTTGGAATTCCCTTTTTTTAGCATTCCTTCTCTTAAGTACAATTCTCTGTATGAGTGTACTCCTCCCCAATTTCAAACATCCCTGCTCTAAACAAAAATACGTCCCATTTCGAAATTTGGAAGGCCATACTGCCGAGTCCCAGAACAATCGAATGTTATTTAACCAATAACGATACTGCATATTAAACTAGATGATTATTGATATATTCTCGATTATCCGACGTAGGTCAGGTCCTACCTTCTTCGGATAATCAAGATTCTACTGTATATTTTTATATTTGTAATAAACATTTATATATGTGTATTAAATTATTATTCCCTTAATTTAAAACACAATAAGTCGTAGATTTTTCTACCGAAATTCCAATTGATACTAAATGATTGACGAAATGTATGGATTAACCACTTATGAATTTGTTTATCCCTCATTCATGCTACTATAAAAGGAACATGCTAAAATATTTGTTAAAACTGCTAGTATATTTGTTTGGTTTGGAGCTCTACGGTCTACTGTTTTGCTCACAAGGACTAATGAGACCTGAACCTACTGCTTAATGCTGATTCCGAACGGCTACGAACATTCATGCCAGCAGCGGAATTCGAGCCCTCGAATCCCGGTACTGAAGACCAGTGCTCCTATCATTCGGCCATCGTTCGGCACATATGTATGTACTGACATTTGCTGAATGCATAATTTTATGCTTCACATTAATGAAGTTATTGTAATTAAAGAAGTTTATTAATCTTTAATAGGATTAATATACATATATATTAATCCTATCAAAGATTCCAGGGTAAAATGTACATTTTTTAAATTCATAATAACTGATATTTAAGTAACTTAAGTTCGCTTTGAGAATTTTAACTTCGTAAGATCATGAAAAAAATTTCTTTGTCTAGCTGTCAAGTTACCACACTGAAAGACGTAAGATAGAGAAATATGAAAGTAATGTATTAATGCAATGCATTTTTCTTTTCCAAATAATATATTAGCATGTAGAATATGAAAAAAGTAAATAAAAAATTAGGTTTAAAATCTGTATTTTTAGTATGCAATGCATAACAGTAGTATAAGATATTTAGCCATGTATCTTAACAGGTGTAATTTTAAAACCGCATTGTAAAGCCTTGTACTTACATAAAATATCACGTTCCTCAAACATAGGTGGGAAAAGTAAACATAATAAGTAGTTACAATGTTTGCTTATGTCAGCTTTCCACTCGTTGCCCAAAGTACATTTGGAGTAGAATTTGAAGTAGAAAAGTCAACCACGTGG
This sequence comes from Pardosa pseudoannulata, assembly GCA_032207245.1. Taxonomy (NCBI): domain Eukaryota; kingdom Metazoa; phylum Arthropoda; class Arachnida; order Araneae; family Lycosidae; genus Pardosa; species Pardosa pseudoannulata. The sequence goes on along the minus strand of CM063500.1, from coordinate 3,718,728 downwards.
AATTTTAAAACATTTACTCGAAGCATTACATAAAGTAGAAAAATTTTGCTTTGAAGTACTGTCTACTTTGGGAAAGGAATCTATTATGTAAAAATGAAAATTCAGAAACGTTATGCCTCATATACAGATCTAAATATCTGCACCCATTGCTGGTTCTATGTTTTTTATCGCTTGCGGTCAAGACAGTATCTGGACAACCCACAACCGATTCGGATTCAAAATGAAGTCATAACTTTGCCCAAATTATAGAAGCTTCTCATTATGATTATGGAAAATCTCCATATAATTGACTAGTGAAAATATGCATATTAACACATTGTATGTGGGACACGTATTAGTACGCTTTCTGACGATTGATACTTGAGCGTGTGTCACGTACTAGTACGGGTCAGTGTTACAACATGGTTTGTTTGTGGATACAAAAATAACGGTATATACAGGAAAACGAAGCCGAATGTTCTTGTCTACTATATAGATTCTAGAAAAGTTTAGACAAATAAAAACTAGTTTTTACATCAGTCGATTCGGAACCACTTAACGGGAAAAATTAAAACTATATACTACCATTTCTATTTGATTTTCATATTTACGATACTATTATAAATTTATCTAAAAGAAAAATATATTTTTTGTTTACAAAAATCTTATGGTTGTTATTTATATATTTCTATTTATATATTTGTTTTTATATTTCAATATAAATTACGAAAAGTTGGAT
>CM063500.1:3698010-3713010 GCA_032207245.1 Pardosa pseudoannulata | reverse complement strand
CTAGCAATGTGACGTCATCCCAAGTAATTGTTTTAAACGCAGTTTTCCACGGTTAAAAGCAGGAGATTAAAATGTTCAATTCATCACATAATAAATAGGCAAAAATGATATTTTTCTATCATTATGACGTCATTCATTTAAATATTTCATTTATTCATTTCTTATTTTATATTATTTAAAATCGTCTGCTTAGTATCTATTCGATTTGAACTGAAATTTGAGATATAAAGTGATTCACTTTCATTTCTATGCGACGCAAATTGTAGCATTTTTATATGAGAACTAATTTTAAATTTAATTCTTGGTTCATTTTTATGTTACAATGAAATGTATATCAACAATATTCTAAGTACAAAAAGTACAAATTTCAGTGACTCTCATGGCCAAATAAAACCTATCATTTTATATAGTTATCTTCATATTCATATGGTTGTCGATATGAATGTGTGTTTCTGTTTCATACAAAACTATGTGGTTTGTCATAAATTTCCTTAATTTTGGAAAACATTTATTACTACCAACAAAATGAGCACTGTTGCTGTCAAAACCTGTGCTTCCTATTCTATCACGTAATATGGCAAGATCTGTTAACTTTGCTAATCAACGTACAGTAGTAATACAGTAATGCAATTTAGGGTTAAGCTTATATTTTACAATAAAAAAAGTTTGAACAAATTTAATATAAGACAAATTCGATTATAAAAACTGAATAATGTTATAATACGCTTATGATAGAAATATATAAACATGCCAATGACTCGAACTGAACTGTGATGAATTTAGAGAGTTATTCATGAAAAATAAATCTTTGTTTAAAAGTAATATATTAAGTTCACCGTAGCGAAGCACGGGCAAACTTGCTAGTATTAATATAAATAATATTCCATGAATTGAAATGAATGCAATGTGGACAATACTAGAATTATAACTATGCAAAAGAAAACAAATAATATACATGCAAAATATATAATTACAAAAACTATATATATATGTAATTTAAAAAGATGAAAATTGAGTAATAATAATCCGTATATAATAAAATTCGAAATGAAAATTGCTTCAATGTCGCAACTGAAATACATGATAGCAAAATTTCTAAAAATCTGTTCTTTGGCATAGCCATGCTAAAAAACGGTATTGCAAACATAACTTTTGTGGAAAAGTTCTCTTTTTGATTGGGTTTTTTATTATGCTTTATTAGAATCACTAATGTCAAAATGGTAATCACTTCCATACTTCATTTCAGTTATTTCACGCTCAGTTAGGTATCCATGGGTAACGAAATGAAACTGAATGTAATACCACCCCATATCACTAGGCTTCTACAAATAGACCCATAAATATTTCAACTTCCACAATAATCAGTTGGATGTACTTCTGTTTGGACAGTAACGTAGTCCATAACCCTCTGTTTCGACAGTAACGATCAGCAACTTTCCACCGATTAGCACAGTAGCATGGCCTAACTGAAGACTGAGTTTCTTTAAAGAAGTTAAACAAGTTTATTTTTTTTCGTTCTCAAAACAACGTAAATAAAAAGCAGTTAAACAGAACATCCAGAACAATTGCCCAATAATACAAAACTAAGTTGCAAATTAAACATTCTGGCAAATGACTAATTTATGTAATTTACCGATGGAAAAAAACTATATCGACGAAGCAAAAACACTTACGAGCAACAGGCATCACCAGGCACCAACAGGCAAAAGCTGAACGTAAAGTTCCCTTTTTTATACTTCTTGATTTCGCAAACTTTACAATTATTAACAAGCCGAAGAAAAAAAAAAGACCACGGAGCATACAAAAAACGATTTCCAATTTACTAACTAGACTGTTCTCACATGGAATTCAGACATGAAAAATAAAACGAGATCAAGTAACCAAGATTAAATTATGATTAAAAGTTTAATTACAAGAAATGGGATCCGTGTATTTGGTAACAAATTAACCCTATTTTCCTTATAAAAAGAAAAAGTAACAAAAAACTCAGATGTAACTTTAACCCAAAAGTGTACTTTAAAGGCCCCTCCACATTATGGTCCACTGCAAGTCATCACCACCGTCTGGAGGGTTATGGTTTGTCGTGGTCGATGGTGGTAGAAGATAAAATAGCATTGGCAGACGATGACTTCGGAGGAGGTTTATCTCGAAAGATCAATGCAGCCAGTTGTGCAAAGGGCGCAGTAGTCCCTATGATCGAATCTACGCGCTCGGCTCATATAATGGCAAAGCGTGTGAATGCAACCCGTGAACCATCGTTCAAGGTCACCATCAGGAAGTGGTGAACAATTGGCCATAGTGTGTAGGCTACATTAGAGAGACTGAGTCACAGTTTGTTTACATCAATACATTTCTCAAATCCAGATGCCTAAACAGAAACTAACGCCGGTGCATGAAGGTTAAATGCTATATGAGTCAACATGTGTGAAAATCGTTTCCATTTCACGCCATCTAGTAGTATTTAAAATTTCAAATAAAACATTCCGATTTCCGATTACGCATACGAGACGCTGGTTCCTCCCTATCAATTGGAGCTCTTTGCGTAGACTTCGAAGGTGGGATCATAAGAGTCGAATAACTACGTCGCGTCAACGATATGTTGGTCGCGAACGGGTTAAAAGTCAACCATTGAACATGGAGGCTCGAGGATTGTGTCCATATTCTACCAAAGGAACCCTGTACACCAGGGTTCATGCAGCAACCCTTTATCAAGTTGCTCTCTTGCAATTCTTACTCGTCCAGTTCTTTTATAATGGGTTATTAAAGATTCATGGGCCTGCATTAAAAGAGTGCGCTGCATGTTTTACTCTCAAACCCCTATTAGGTTTATGTTTTCAAACCTGATACTCAAGCACACACCCATATGTATATAATCATATGTGTGTGTGTACCTATATATAATCCACTGAAAATTAATTCCGTCCGTTGCAAAGAATTTTAGCTTCAACAGTTTTTTCTTTCTCGGGTTGATAGGCAACAAAAATTCTAGAAAACTAGCTTACTGAAGATTATGCAGTCGGGTCATTTCATGAAATGAACAAGCAGAAATCGTAAATGAAATTTTTATGGAATTTATTATAATGTAAAACTTTTGAATGGATTAAAGTGAAAAGACAATAAAAACGCTAAATTTTTATTTAGTAATATAAGAGTGTACATTTCGGAAAAAATATTAAAATATATAAAGTGATTAAGATGTCGAATATCCGAGTGTCTAATTAATGACGCTAGTTCTAATAAATTCTGTAGTAATGCTTTGAAATATAGATTTATGTTAATTTAAATAACATAAAACTCACATAGCTACAACGTTATAAATAATTTGATATAAAAATATATTTTCTCATTTTAAAAAAAGATAAATATAAAACGCCTATTTTGAAGCGAAACATATAAAAATTTTTTATATACTGAACCTTTAGAATGTCTTTAAAAGTAACAGCAAAAAAATCACAAATTGCTTTTCCGGAATATAAGAATGTACATTACTGATGTTATATAAAAGATTATCAAGTTTCTATGCTCTGGATTATCAAAATATGTAATTATAATGTCTCTAGTTTACATATATGTCTCTGATAACGATTTAAAAGACAAATACGTGTTAATTAAAATTCCAAAATAAATAGCTACGAAGTTATGAATATATCTCATGAAATAACATATATTCTCATTAAAAAAATACATTTAAAATGAAAAGAAAAGAAAATTTAATTGAACACCACTTTTTTAATTAAACTTCTATTGATTTTTTTATAATGTAAATTTTTTAATATTTTATAAAAGAACAACAATAAAAACCTTAAAATTTTGTTCACATACTGTAAGATGGTACCTTTTTGATTATAAATCACAAATTATGAAATTTGTATACTCTGAAATATCTAAATACTTAATTAATAACTCTAGTTTTAATTATACCTCTAGTATCGACTTAAAAGAGAGATACACGTTAATTTAAATTCACAAAAAAGGACACCACTACCAAGTTATTAATTATACAATAAATAAACACAGAAAGAATTATAGATTTAAATATCTTATACCTTTTCTAGATACAAAAATGTGACTTCAAATATTTCAAGAATAATATTGGAAATTTGAAGAAGCAATCTCCACGACAATAAGTGTGAATATTATTTACAAAGGAATATCGACTTTTGACTGTGAAAAAATGCAATCTTCTCTATTCTTAGATACCTATCATGAATTATAAAGATGACTATTATCGGAAACGCCTCCGCAAACTTCTTTTCGTGTTATTGTTTGCTCAAGGCTTAATTACATCTTCGAGACATCGGTCCAAAAATGAGAACTTCTTTATTTATGGAAGTAATAATATGCAGATATGGATTTATTGATGTATTAATTAGAAACAAGGATGCAGTATAGATCAATATCACTTTTAACTCTCATTTTTTGTATTATATAAATTCTAAGAAGTTTAAAATCTGTGTTCCTCCAATATTTTATATATATATATATATATATATATATATATATATATATATATATATATATATATATATATATATATATATATATATATATACATATATATATATATACATATATATATATATATATATATATATATATATATATATATATATATATATATATATATATATATATATATATATATATATATATATATATATATATATATATATATATATATATATATTAATATATATATATATATATATATATATATAAACGATTTTAAAAAGGAAACTTTTTTATAATAATAAAGTAAATGAAAAAGACCCACTTTTGTAGTAATGTGGTCAGGCGTAGAGATATTTCACAGAAAGTTGATGACTAATCAAGGGAGCAAGTTCAGTTAGCACGTGGACATGGAGCTGTCAACACTCTCTGCGCGTGTCTTCCTCACAAATAAATGCAAATGGCGCAAGCCATGCCTGAAACGGAAACCCATAGTAAATAAATAAGTGTTTTTACTAAGAAAGACTAATTATTAAATTTGCTTTAAAACTGGACCATTTCATATACACACACACACACACACACACACACACACACACATATATATATATATATATATATATATATATATATATATATATATATATATATATATATATATATATATATATATATATATATATATATATATATATATATATATATATATATATTTATTTATACATAACTATGTATGTCATACAGCCAATGAGGTCTTAATAATGTCTTTTTTATGTCTTTGCACATTATTGTTCATTCATGTAGATTATCCATTTTGATTAAAATATTAATAATTATCAAGTGTTTAAGGTATCTAAAATCCCTCTAATTAATGTCTCTAGTTCTAATAATTTTTGTCTAGTAATGCTGTAATATATACATATATTTAAGAAAACACACACATCATCAACGATAAAAATATATTTAATATAAATATAGATATTGCCATTATAAAAAAAACGTTAAAAATTCAACGCTTACTTTTAAGTGTAATATTTAAGGAATTTTTTATGTACTAAAAATTTAGCGTACCTTTAAAAGTAACAGCAATAAAACTGCAAATTGCTATTCCGATAATTTAAGAAAGTACATTATTGATGTTATATAACACATTATCTAGTTTCTTCGCTATCAAATATCAAAATATGTAATTATTGTCTCTAGTAACGATTTAAAAGACAAATACGTGTTAATTAATATTCCAAAATAAGCACATAGCTACGACGTTATGAATGTGTCTCATGAAATAACATATATTCTCATTAAAAAATAACATTTAAAATAAAAAGAAAAGAAAATTTATTCTTTTTCATTTAATCTCTTATTCAATCATTTTCAATTCATCTCTTCTTGAATTTTTTATAATGTGAATTTATGAATGTTTTATAAAGGAACCACAATAAAAACCTTAACATTTTGTTCACTTAAAGTAAGATAGTACATTTTTAATGATAAATCACAAATTATTAAATTTTTATGCTCTGGAATATCAGAATGATTAATTAATCTCTCTGGTAAAAAAAATACAGTTTAATTAAAATTCTCAAAAAAGAACAACACTGCACAAATTATTAAATATTTTGAAACACAGAAAGTATTAAAAATTTAAAAGTCTTTTATCTCTTCAAGATCCAAAAATGTAACTTCAAATATTTCAAGAACAATATTGGAAATTTGAAGAAGCAATCTCCACGACCACACTTGTAAATACTATTTACAAAGGAATATCGACATTTGACTGAGAAAAAAATGCAATCTTCTCTAATCTTAGATACCTATCATGAATTATAAAGATGACTATTATCGGAAACGCCTCCGCAAACTTCTTTTCGTGTTATTGTTTATGCAAGGATTAATTGCATTTTCCAGACATCGGTTCGAAAATGAGAACTTGTTTATTTATGGAAGTAATAATATGCGGATATGGATTTATTGATGTATTAATTAGGAAAAATGCTGCAGTATCATTTACGTACTCTTTCTTTTTGTAATTTATTTATCAATATTGGTTTCAACTCTGTCTTCTGTGTTACATAAATTTAAAATAAAGAATTTTAAAATGAGCTGTGTTTCACGAATTATACACATAGTATTTAGTATAACACATTCAATAGTTATTTGAAGAATTAAACTTTATTTTGTGACATCCTTTTAGCTCCTTTTTTATTCAAATATTAATTTTAAAATAAATTTAAAAATACTGAATTCAACTTATTTTAAAAGAAAGGAACAATAATATATATATATATATATATATATATATATATATATATATATATATATATATATATATATATATATATATATATATATATATATATATATATATATATATATATAAATAATTGAGTGTCTGTGTGTATGTGTGTGCGTAATATTGATACATACATCTATAAACATAAGCACGCATATAAATGTATAGAAACATAAAGATATACACACACTGACACACACAGACACACAACATGCACACACATATACATATATATATGTGTATGTATATATATATACATATATATATGTATATATATACATATATATAATATATATATATATATATATATATATATATATATATATATATATACATATGATCTTGATAAATCCATGTATAAATACCAACACCCCCCCACACACATACACACATATATAGATATATTCTATGAACCAGTGTTAAGGCGTATGGAAATCAATCTTTCTTGATAATAAGTTTATTAAATCATAATTCTATTTAAAAGCAACTTGCGTCATTTTCATTTTTCGTGTCCATGTCCACGCGCTAATTCAATCATAGCGGTTTGCTTAATCATCAAAACCTTCAAAAATCTTTCAGCTTGACCGGATGATCCCAAAAGCTTTCTCATTTACTTTATTATTATAGAAGAGTTTCCTTTTTAAAATTTATATATAATTTTAAATTAGACCTGACACACATATATATATATATATATATATATATATATATATATATATATATACATACTGTTATACATACACATTTATACGTAGCCCACACAAAATATATATTATATAAACCAATATATATATATATATATATATATATATATATATATATATATATATAAATATTACATTTCTTTATATCTTGAAATTATTATTAAAAAATTAATATGCAAATGATATTTTAAAAATGTATTAGTATTGTATGCATTTCATTAAATGCAGTGCTTAATTAGAAATAATATATAGAATTATTAACAAGCAATAAAATTTTCTATGAAATGTAGGAATTTGTTCTTTATAAATGAACAAGCGTCAAAAGCTGGGGTAGAAACATTGTTACAATTATGTGAAAGGAGAATCAATACATTGTATTTATTGCTTATATAATCACACAATATTATACAAGCGATAGACATTTAACCGCACTCCTTGTGATGAATCTTTATTTGCTGTAACGTCCGAGATAGTATGGAAATATATCATCACAACACAAATCACTTAAGTGCGTTGTCCAAATACTTTCTACAATGAGATATTAGTAGTCATAAATTATTCTACTAAAGCTGAGTATTATACTTGTCCACTTTATACTTGCAATAAATTCCTAATATTTCTGAATGATATAGAACACCTCCATTTCTCATTCATGCACCTTAGTATTTCTTTGCATCGTTTAAGTAGCTTATTAATAAAAATTTTAATAGTAAGAATATTCTCCTTTTCATTTCGATGATGTCATATCACTCTATCTATCTATCTATCTATCTATCTCTCTCTCTCTCTCTCTCTCTCTCTATATATATATATATATATATATATATATATATATATATATATATATATTATATATATATAGAGAGAGAGAGAGAGAGAGAGAGATAGATTGATAGATAGATAAATAAATATATAGATATGATATACATATACATATATATATATATATATATATATATATATACATATATATACATACATATATATATATATATATATATATATTTATATATATACATATATATATATATACATATATATATTTATATATATATATATGTATATATATATATATATATATATATATATATATATATATATATATATATATATATATATATATATATATATATATATATATATATGTATATATATATATGTATATATATATATATATATATATATATATATATATATATATATATATATATATATATATATATATATATATATATATATAAAGACAGTATGTACTAATGCTCCATTATTCCAAAATGAGTTAAATTCAATTTCTTTTATTTAAGAAATCTATTTTATTAGAAACATGGATATATATATATATATATATATATATATGTTTATATATATATGTAAATGTGTGTACATCTTTATGTTTCTATATATTTACATGCAGGTGTGTGTTTATACAGGTATTTATCAATATATATATATATATATATATATATATATATATATATATATATATATATATATATATATATATATATATATATATATATATATATATATATATATATATATATATATATATATATATATATATATATATTACTGTTCCGTTCTTTCAAAATAAGTTAAATTCAGTATCTTTAAATTTAATCTAAAATTACTATTTGAACCAAAAAAAAAAATGTAACAGCGAAAAGTTTAATTCTTGATATAACTATTGAATGTTTTATACTAAATACTGTGTGTATCATTCGAGAAACGCAGCTCAGTTTAAATTTCTTTATTTTAAATTTATGTAACACAGTAAATCAGAGTTGAAAGCAATAGTGATAAATAAATTACAAAACGAAAGCCTAAGTAAATGATACTGCAGCATTTTTTCATACAAGCCTGGGGGGTCTTCTGATTGGTCCCTACTTCTAAATTTTAAGTCCATTTTAATAAACCATTTGGTCTACGGCTTTTTAAATTTTAAAAGTTCGGAAATTATGTTCAGTTTTATGTTTACAAAATATGAATTATGTTTTATGTTAATTTGGTATAAAAACTTAGATTATAATCTTCCTATTTCAAAAGGATAAGTGAACAAAATTGTTTTCATATCGTTTATAGGGTAGTGTTATTATTTTAAAACATAAAACATTTTCATAGCTATAGCGTTATTCAAAAATTTGCAAAACATTCATTCTGAAAATGGCAGAACTTTTAATTTTAGGATCACTTTGAAAAATGTTGTTAGAATGAATATTTTTATATTTCAATATGTAATCAAACAATTGTTTGTACAGTTTATAAATGTTTTAAATATTTCAGGCACATTTCTAACTCACTTGTTTAGTTGAAATTTATTATTTGCTTTTATTTTGTAGAATTTAGCTCTTAAAGGACATTTACAAACATTTTCTTCCTGTACAAAATATATTGTTACTAATAACCGATTTTCCTATTGCTGATGTTTTATTACTAATAACCAATCTTTCTATTGCCAACATTTCAGGAGCATTTGTAATTTACTTGTATAGTTGAAATATGTTATTTACTTGTGTTTCATCGTATAGAATTTAGTTCTTAAAGGGACATTTACATACATTTTGTTAATGTCTTTTGTACAAAATATATGGTTACTCATAACCATTCTTTCTATTGAAAAGATTTCAGGAGCATTTGTAATTTACTCGTTTAGGTGAAATTTATTATTTACTTGTGTTTTGCCTAATAGAATTTATCTCATAAAGGGACATTTACAGAAATTTTGGTAATGTTTTTTCTACAAAATATATGCTTACTAATAAGCAATATTTCTATTTCAAACATTACAGGAGCATTTGTAATTTACTTGTTTAGTTGAAATATTTTATTTACTTGTGTTTAATCGTATAGAATTTGGATCCTAAAGGGACATTTAGAAACATTTTGTTAATGTCTTTTGTATAAAATATATTGTTACTAATAACCAGTCTTTTTATTACCGCTATATTTTACTCTAACGTATAAAGATGTTTTATTATAACGTCTACATAGTATGCTTGTAAAAATAAAATACTCAAATGCTAAAAAATAATGTGTATGTAGCTTTCTAAAGAACTTTCTAACCACAAATAATCAATAACTTAAAATAATTAATGTTTTACTCTCTAGTTTTAAATACTTTTATTTCAAATACTTTCAAAGACATATACATTTTTTCAGGGAAATAAATTTAACACAATTAAAGTTAACTAAACGTGCCTGCAGTAGCTTTAAGTAATAAATCTTACAAATGTTTCTGATTTAAAATTTTCAATATTTACCATCAGAAATTGACATATGATATTATACAATAATTTAAATAAATGAAACTTTTAATCTTGTTACGGAATTGAATGTGATAAAACTTTTTTATTCCGTTAATGTATAATTTTCCAGTCATTTGATTTTTATTACTATTGACATTTCAATTAATTCCAATTGAAAAGGTCATCAATTTCATGGTATAAATTTTCACAACTGGGTGTTTTGCCATCAGTGAGTGATATTAAAAGAAGCAATTAAGGTATATGTGATTTAAAAGCCATATTAATGGGAATTCTCAGAACTATTTAAACTTTTGTAATAAAAAACGTTCCAGACTCATTATATTTAAACGAGTTAGATTATTTTTGTTTGATTAATTTACGAAACGCTCTCCGTAAAAAAAAGGAATCGCATATTTCACTGAGTTTCATCTGAGAAGAGATATCTGGCACTCTTTAGTAAAGAAATTTATCCTCAATTATTTAAAAGAATATAGCAGGTACTGCAACGAAGAGTTATATGGAATGTTTGCTTATAATAACACTTATTATTGAAAAATTATGTCATAGTGAAATTAATTAGAAGCGGTTATTCAAGAAAGTGGATGAATTTTATGTTGGAAAGATTTAACATTCAAATAAATTTGAGTATGTCTCTAAAAATATTAGCTTGGTACATTCCATCATTTTACCTTTGACCAGATATTTTTATGAAAATATAATTTGCAGTTTCATCATTAATATTTATAATACAAATAAAAATTGAAATGAGTTAAATCTTTTTACTGACGTGTCTACCTATTATTTAGAGGTGCGTTAATAAAAAGATACAGGGTATTCTATATTTACAAAAATATAGGAAAACAATATTCGTTTATAATTGGTTAAAATATAACAATATTTTAATAAAATAATGCGCCTCTCTTGAAATTCAGTAATAATCATATTGAATCCTGCTATAAATAAGGCTTGCTCCCTAAGGGCAGAATCAACAACTGGGAATTTACTACCCCACCACTTAGCTTCATAAACACACACACACACACACACACACACATATATATAAATATATACATATATGTACATGTATGTATACATATATACATATATATATGTATATATATATATATATATATATATATATATATATATATATATATATATATATATATATATATATATATATATATATATATATATATATATATATATATATATATATATATATATATATATATATATATATATATATATATATATATATATATATATATATATATATATATAAATATATACATATATGTACATGTATGTATACATATATACATATATATACAAGTAAAAATTTAAGTTGGTCAAGGTTCTAAATTATGAGAGTGGCGTCGTTGTGTTTCCGGTTTTGAGGGTCACGTGACGCAACACACATACACACATTTATATAAGAATATTTTTATATAATTTTAATTTCCTTTTAATTTAGATACCATTTATCTAAAAGTAATATGCACACGACATTTAAAAAGTACTTTAATTTGTGTTGTAGTAATAAATAATTTATAACTACAGCACAAATTAAAGTATTAATTTGTGTAAAAGTGTAGTAGTTGTGTATTTGTGTAAATTGTGTAATTAAAAACGGATTTAATTTGATGTTATAAATTGAATTATTGAAAAACAATCACATTTCTATGAGATGAATGCATTTATATTGTATAAATGAACAAGCTGTAAAACCTTTTGTAGAATCACTGTTGATATTGCGCAAATGAAGAATAAATAAATGCATTTCATTCTGTAGCTTATATAATCTTACAATGTTACTTAAGATTATAACATCTAACTCCATTCATTGTAATGAAATTTTGTTTGCTATAATCTCCCAGATTAGAAGGAAAGATATCATTACAACACAAACCACTTAAGCTTATTGTCGAAACTATTTCTACAATGACCGATTACTTGTCATAAATTAGTCTACTACCGCTGACGTCCTGTGTTTTCTTACAATAAATTTCTAATATTTCTGGATGATTTTAAAACGACTTCCATTTCTCATTCTTGAGACCTAGCTTTTAGTTGTACCCTCTAGATTGATAGTACACACGTTAGTGCTGGTAATGAGACATAAAACCTTTAAAATGGCAGATTTTGATCGTTCGCTTCCATGTCTAAAGATATTGGTCGAAACCCATAATTTATTTTTTTCCTGCCCTGAAATATGTATTTTGTGATAAACCCTTTATTGAAACCTTAAATAAATTTTAACCAACTACACGGGTTGGTTTCGGATTACTCATTTCAAACTATTCCAGGTGCTATACATTTATACATTTCTCATTCGAAATTTTGAAGTTTTTTCTCATTTGTGTTTATCATTAAACAGGTTATGCTTTGGAGAAACAGAAAGCATTTCTTGAGTTACGGTGGAATTTATAGTGTAAAACGGTGAAAGGAGTTCCTTAAGCAGTGAATAATTTTGGTGATTTTCTAAGGTAAATAATTTCTATCGTAAGTAAAAATATATACACAGTTTTTTTTCTATAATTTATTTATAGTTATGCTATGATTAATTGTTAGCGTTATAAATTAAAAATTAACTATGTCAGCCACTTTAATATATTTAAAACTATAAACTGTTTATAATATATAGATATATTATTTGGAATCAATATATTATTTATTATTATTATACAATAATATATATATGTGCGGGTATATATATATGCATATATACACAGATACATACAAATACACACACACATATATATATATAGACATATACATACATGTATATATATATACATATATTTACATGTATATATACATACACACATACATATGTACATAGAAACACACATACACACACAATAGATTCCATTTAATTTAGATACCATTTTTTTAAATGAAATATGTACACCACATTAAAAAAATACTTTCTGGTATAATAAAGAATTTTATTAAAAGTGGCTTTAATTTGATGTTATAAATTATGAGTATAATGTATGAATATAATGTTATGAATTACTGAAAAGCAATTACATTTCCTATGAAATGAATCCATTTATATTGTATAAACAAACAAGCTGCAAAACCTGTTGCAGAATCACTGTTAATATTACGCAAATAGAGAATCAATAAATGCATTTTATTATGTAGCTTTTATAGTCTTACAATGTCATTTAAGAATATAATATCTAACTCCATTCTTTTTTATGAAACTTTGCTTACTATGATCTCCCAGATTTGAAGGAAAATTACCGTTACATCACAAAAAAACTTAAGCATATTGTGGAAATTCTTCCTACAATGACAGACTACTTGCCCTAAATTAGTATACTACCACTGACGTTCTCTGTTTTCTTAAATAAATTCCTAATATTTCTGGGTGATTTTAAATGACTTCTATTTCTTATTCTTGCACCCTATATTTTAGTTGTAACCTGCACATTTATAGTATACACGTTTTTGCTGGTAATGAAAGAAAGCGCCTATAATATGGCAGATTTTGACCAAAAATATCATTTCGATTCAATGTCTGAACATATTTGTTGAAACCCATTATTTAACTTTTACTGCACTGAAATATGTGTTTTGTAATACGCCCTCTGTTAAAACCTTTAAAATTACTTTTGCCAATTTTACGAATTTGTTTCGGATTACTCATTTCAAAATATTCTAGGTACTATACTTTTATGCATTTGTCATTCGAAATTTTCAAGTTTTTTGTTATTGTGTTTATCATTAAACAGTGTATGCTTTGGAGAAACAGAAAGCATTTCTTGAGTTAAGGTGGGATTTATAGTGTAAAACGGTGAAAGGGGTTCCTAAAGCAGTGAATAATTTTGGTGTTTATCTAATGTAAATAGTATCTAAAGTAAGTAAAAATATATGCACAGATTTTTTTCTATAATTTATTTATTGTTATTATGCTATGATTTATTGTTAGCGTTATGCATTAAAAATTAAATAAGTCAGTCACTTTAATATATTTTAAATCTATAAATTGTTAATTATATATAGATATATTATTTGTAATGATTATATTATTTATTATTATTATACAATATATATATATATATATATATATATATATATATATATATATATATACATACATATATATAAATATATGAATACATATAATGTATACATATATACATATATATAGTAATATAATTATATGTATATGTACATACGCACACATATTGTTATATATAAACACATACACATACACATACAGTTATATATATATATATATATGTGTGTGTGTGTGTGTGTGTATTTATATGATATCAGTTTCATATTAATTTAG
>CM063500.1:3655510-3683010 GCA_032207245.1 Pardosa pseudoannulata | reverse complement strand
AGCTTGTGAAAAAATATAATTATAGAGTAGAGAGCTATGCTTACTTTGCATGGAGGTTGTACGGCATATTCTACTTGAACTAAGGACCTAAAAAGTAAAAGAAAAATCAATCATTATAAATTGATAAATAATTTCCACCTGAATAAAAGCTAATAGTTGAATTAAACATAAATTTAAGTTTTCGTGAAATAAATGATTTCATTTCAACTGTGTTTTTTTTTTCAACTAGGATTTAATCTGAAATTATTTTCTTGCATTTAGTAAGATACATTATACATGTTGTCCCAAACGAAAACATAAACTCTACACAGCTAGCTTCCTCGTTAGAAGTACATAAAAACTGCCCAAACAATCCATGCTGTATGATCCATAGTTTACTAGGAAAATACAAAAAACAAAGTATGTCGTTACTTCCGGATCAAGAAAAACACTTTATTAAACATATCAACAGCAGTATATACACAGGCATACTCCCTTACAGTTCGTAAGGTATTTCCATTACATCGGCCGTACATCAGCCTCTTAAATGGCAGTTCAACGGCAGCTTAACGCCATTCCATGCCTCGAACGCATGCATAACGATATGCGCGGCGAAAGTTTTAAACATTATCGTCTTGAAATATATGCAAATACTGTTGTTTATATCACCAATAAAGTGTTTTTCTTTCACTCACGTCATACTTTGTTTTTGGTATTTATCTCGTAAGCTATGGATCTTACTGTACATGATCGCTGCTTTGGGCAGTTTTAATGTACTCCTAACGAGGAATATAGCTGTGCAGAATTTATGCGGTCGTTTTGGAATACTTTTTATACTTAAATCCTTGCGGACTATCACGTAATTACTATAGAGTCGACTGTTGTGAAAATCGTTCCATTTAACGCTATCTAGTAATTAAATCTAGGATTTAACTATTCTAATAAAACATTACGATCTTCTTTTACGCATACTGGAAGCTGGTCTCCCAATATCAACCGGATCTCTTCCCGTGGGGGCGATGCTGGGCTGAGAAGAGTGAATCGCTTTTCTCGAAAGGTTAATACTCTTACATTTTGTAATATATTTTTTGCTTTTATCATTTATACTTTAATAGTACAAAAGAATCAAGACTAAATTATACTTGTTTGGGTATGGAAAAAAAATTCTAAGGTATGGATATTTGGGTAAATGTAACAAACAGAAATGGATGTTTGTATTCACCACATTTTAAAGTGTTTGTAAATTTCAATTGAATTTCATGTTTTTGGGATAAGTGACAGTATATTAGGATTGTTCCGATGTACTTTCCCACGATCGTCAGCACGTGCAAACACAGTTGTGGAATAAATTTCCAAGAAGAATTTAGGTGCAGCTGTTGACTATGAATTTTAGTGGGGGCCTCTGCGGAGGAGTTATAGATCAAGGAATGTCACAAGCGTAACATTCAAACCTTGACAGAGATTTAGATAGGAGTTATGTAGGGAAGGGCAAAAAAATGTCAGCTTTCACAAAAGGGGCTATTTTAAAGAGCACACCTGCACGCCCGAAATGGGTGCTGATGTGGGAAAATTTCTCCAGCAAGCGATTGGCAAAGAAAACAAGTGATTGGCAAAGAAAAAAAGGGGTGTTAAAACCGAGGTGTTGAGTTGTGAAAGAGTGTGAAGCAAGAGGAGAGGAAGTAGGGATTCAAGAGTTGCTGGACATCCAGAGAACCCGGGAAAGCAATCGATTCCCAAACCCGCATGCGTATGACCAGCACACCAGCACAGACGTACAGCAAAATAACGGCGCTATGCCAGTACCAACGCCCTTTACGCCCGACGTCCAGTCTTCTTTTTACCAATCAAAGCTGCTCCCCTGTAATTACTTTAGATAAACAGATTTATCATATTCATGATTGCTACTTGGGACATAGTTATTAATGCAATGTTTTGATTAAGGAATAACGTATCTCAAAAACAAAATTGTAATAATTATTGTGCATTGATGAATATAAGATCCAAATAATTGCTGGTTATGTCACATAATAATTAAGTAATGTATTAATTTGTAAATAGTGTACATAGTAAATGTTTTATTCCAAATAAAAGATATCATATTTTTACCGTGTTTCCTTGTTGAGTAGGAACACTGGTGTTAGTGTTGTAAGTACATTACAACAAAGATAAATTAGACTGATATTTTATTTCTAAGCATAACTTTAAACTACTTAGTATGATTTTAACTTGTAATAAATAAATTTAATTTATATTAATTTAGAACATAGTATTTACCGGACGGATGGAGTCACAACGTCAACATTTCTTTCTTCATCGACAGCGTCATCATGAGAGGAATTGTCAGTTGTATCAGATTCATGATCGTAAGCAGTGAATGCAGTTATTTCTTCTATGCTGAAGTGAGAAAGAAGTGTTACAAACCTTAAGATAACTTCTAAAAAATAGAATTGTATTACAGAAAAAATCTTTTCATTAATAATAAAAATAATTTCCGGCCTTCGCAAAACAATGAATTCTTCTTAGATGGTAAAAGAAAGATAATTTATACATACTAATGTAATAATAGGCAATATTTATATTTAACATATTGTGTGCAGGTACATTTCACAGCGAATTCGTACCGGGAGTGGGCTTTTTGTGCGTAAATTGAGTTATTCAGTTAAATCTCAATAGATCGAAAATTATTTAATTTTTCAACCAACTTTTCGTATTTTATACTGAAATATATAAACAAATAGACAAATAGAAAAATAAACATATATATATATATATATAAACAGATATATATATATATATATATATATATATAAAATATATAAATATACATATATATAATATCATTTTCGCAAAGATAAATAAAAAGTTAATTTTAAATATAAATTGAATTTTTTAATCAACCTTCCCCTTCTGTGGTTCCTCATAAAAATTAGCTTTTATTTTTCTAATTCTTTCGAGAATCTATGTACTAGATAAGAACATTCGGCTTCGTGTTCATGTATATATCGTTATTTTTGTACCCACAAACAAACCATGTTCCTACACTAACCCGTACTACTACGTGTCCCGGACTCAAGTAACAATCGTCTGAAAACGTACTACAACGTATTCCGGGCTTAAATTTCAATCGTCAGAAAACGTACTAGTACGTGTCCCGCATACAAAGTGTTAGTATACAAAACATATTAGAATTTATAAAAACTTTAAATAACATCTGTGTAATGTCACATATATACATGGGAAAATTTCAAGATCGCTGCTTTAATGATCAGTATGAAAAGTTTACCATTCTCATAAAAAATGAATTTTTGTTCTAAATTATTGAGAATTTTTTATAAAATTTTATTTTCTCAGATTAAAAATATTGAACCTCTTTATTAAATTACATTTTGTCTTAAATTTATTCAAACTTTCTTGTAAAAGTAAATTATATATTTAAATTGTTAAAATTTGATTTTAAATTAAATTTCCTTAAAATTATATGAACTTGCTCGTAAAACTATATTTTCTTCTAACTTATTAAAATCTTCTTGTAAAAAAAATTATCTTTTTAAAAATTATTAAGTTTAAAATTAATTTTTATTAAAAATAATTATTTTATAAATATTTTCTTATTAAAAAGTTTATAATAAAATTAAACTTTATTTTAAATTTATTAGAACTTCTTTATAAAAGAATATTTTTCTCTTAAAATTATTAAAAGTTTCGCTTAAAATTAAATTTTTTAAATTAAAATTATTAAATTCTATTGATGATTAGATCTTAATATTAAGTTGTAAGATTTTACCTTGGTTTTTACAGTTGTTGTTGTTTTTGATGCCACTTGGTCAAACCAAGCACGGTTGAGCCATACGCTACTCCTATCAAGGTAAAGATGTCCGCCTTTTGGTTCAATGAGCACCGCTAGGGTTAAAGTACGATTTACCCAGATAGCATGCATACTTGCTGCAAGTTTGATTTTATCAGGATAATATCTTATCATAACAAATTTGACGCTACAAAACTCCGGCAAGTTAGACGGAACATAAAGCGACCACTCCTTAGCAAAGCTATTTTGCTGCAAAACTGTGGCAATCTTGTCATGGCAATCTTGAAGCAAGTGAAAATTCTTAGACTTGCAGTAGTCTTGTTTCAAACTCGCATACTTTCGTATGTCAAACTTGCTGCAGTCAAGTTTGCACGCTTGGAAAGCAAGACTGCTGCAAGTTTGCTGCAAACTAAATTTTCTATCTGGGTATGCTCAAGTGGGTCGTCGTAATTTTGAATCAAGGACCAAGCGGAAGACCAAGCAGAAGGCTATAAGCTTGGCCTTCCACTCCCAGATGTATTGACTGAGAACTTGGAGGATATTGTGACCACGAACATATTTTAGTACCCCAGTCACCTTTAACGAACAAGGTGGATCATAGACTAACTCGAGTTCCGAACCTTCAATTCTTCAGTTACGTGAGCGTTGCTTTTGCCGACTGAGCTACCGCGGTATATTACATATATTTGTTGCTAATATGTGAAAAAACTTTTTTAATGATTGGAGAACATTAAAACATAGTTTTAAAGAGTCATCTAACTTACACATAGATAAAATTTGCGAATGTGCTTAGCATGTTATAAAGATTTTATTTTGAAATGGTAAAAGCCTTGTTATAACTATACTGCTAATAACATATGAAATTTTCTAGCAGATTTGTTGAAAGAATAAATTAATTCACTGTCAACTTAAAGATAGATGATAATATTCTTATCTTTACCTTTCCAATTCTATCTCAAACTTATCATGACCATGGTTGGAGTGACTTGCAGCTGCAATAGGACGTCTAATAGTGAACTTATTTTCAAATCTGCTTAATTCGACAGTGGCTTCAACGTTGGTTTCTTTGATGTTTTCATTTTCATTGTCTTTAAAATTTTCTGAATACTCATAGCTAAAATAGGATGAAAATGTCAAAAATTTCTATCAAAACACATACAGAATTATGCTATTTAGAAATATACAGAATAAAACATTTAAATATACACACATATACAGTGGACTCCGCTTAATGTGATGGCGGTTAATGTTATCGATCGCATATTGTTATCGAAATCTCGTGGTCCCGATTTCCTATATTCATTTATGTGTTAAAAGTTATCGCTTTATGTGATCGTTACATCGATTAATGTTATCATTTTTCGAACCTCATTTTAACTGGTAAAGAAATATTCACAATCTATTCAGAATGAACGAATCCTTTCTTTTCCTTCGCTGTTATTTCAATTTTTGAAAACACTTCCTCTTCCAACAAGGGAAATAGGGAGTGAACAAAGGAATAAGAAATCACACGTTCCTAAAACTTTTCAGAAATAAACACACCCTGCTGATGGTCAGTGGTTGTAAGATAAAGAGAAGGCAACACATTGTTACCGGAACTGAGAAGGAACTTATTCACAGTTTATGCCTTGCTCGCTTACATGCAGTTTGTAGATATGGAAGCCAGAAAGGGAAATGATTTAACGGTAAAACAAAAGATCGAAATTTTAAATCGATATGATTACGAACAGTTTATCAATGAGGTCTTAGAAGAAATTTTACACAGTCAAAATGGATCAATTTTTTAATTATGTATACAATTCTTATGTTTTAAAGAATAATATATAGTACATAAATATAGGGTGTGTGTTTTCATTTTGTTTTGAAATTTAGTAAGTGTTAATTAAAAGGGGCGGGGTAAATTTATCTAATTTTGCATATCGTTTATTGTTATCAAAATCACGGGGTCTCAAATTGATCACATTAAGCGGAGTCCACTGTATATATTTATTTATGTAATATTGTAAATACTGAACTTTAAAAGTAGTAAACTTAATTTCTGCAATTTTAATTCCACTTCGAGGAAAACAATATTAAAAAAAAAGTACAAACACTTTATTTATTTAGTAATAACACCCTTAAATTGTAATTCATTCCATAATTTAATATGGTCCTTATGAGACCGAGGAAATTTATGTGAAATCTCTACCTTGTTAAAACCACTCTTTCCTGTTAACCCAAAATGCAAAGAAAACTGAGAATACACGAGGCTTTCCCTTTATTAATATTGAGTTATTTTAATTTATTTTAGTGGAAAATCTTGTGCAGTACAGAGGACGAAATATATCATAGTTTCAAATTAAGTTAAACTTTTTATTCATTTTGTTAACGTTGTTTATTGAGTTTTGTTTGCAACTATAATAAAAAACTAAGATTGGAAAATCTTGCCTGTTCTAGCTAAGGCAAACTAAATGGATTGTAAACCTATCGAATTATTGAGTAAATTATAAAACAGTAGTAAAATAATAGTATAATTATAAACTTATTTTTTTGTTAGTGTTGTTACAGAAAATCTTCATCGATTTAGTTTGTTGATCTCAGTTTAAAAACGTATATGAAATGTTATTAGTAATTCTGAAAATGTATCAATTTTAAATTTATATTGTTCTCTGATAAATTATTTAAAGAATTTCACTGATTATTTGAAATAAAAATTTATCATTCGACCTAAAGAGAAAATACATTAAAGAAAATATCTGTTATTCACTCTAAAGATAAAAATGTTTTGTTTTAAAAACATATTATTTTCTCTAAAGAGAAATTATTCTAGAGAAAAAACATATTACTCTAAAAAACATTCTATAAAAGACATACTAATCACACAAAAAGGAAAACATTTTGTTGATAAAACATATACTAAAATACTATAAAAACATATTATTCACTTTGAAGAGAAAAAATATTACTCTAAAATGCATTCTATAAAAACATATTATTGACTGAAAAGAGAAAATATTCTATAGAGAAAACATAATACTCCAAAAACATAGTATAAAGTATTTTATATAAAATATCATATTCACTCTAAAAAGAAAACATTCTGTAGAATAAACATATTATTCTAAAAAATATTATGAAAACGTATTATTCACACTGAAGAGAAAACATATTACTCTAAAATGCGTTCTACAAAAACATATTCTTAACTCAAATGAGGAAATATTCTATAGAGAAAACATATTACCCTCAAAAACGTAGTATAAAAATATTTTATATAAAACATAATCCTTCTAAAGAGAAAACATTCTGAAGAAAACGCATATTGTTTCAAAAACATAGTATAAAAAACATTCTATAAAATCCATATTATTCACTCGGAAGAAAAAAATCTATAGATAAACATATTATTCAATCTAAATAAAAAAAATTCTATAGGAAATATATAATATTCACTTTAAAGAAAAATATTTAATCAATTATACATTTATACTGCTAAATATTCAATTATACTGTCTTTTCAACTCTACCATTTTTGGTGTTTTTATTTCTTAATATATTTTTTTTAGCTACAAGATTTCATACAAGTATTACTAGACTTAGAATTCGGTATGGTGCAAAGTAAAAAAAAATATTTAAAAATTGCAAATATATTACAACTGATACACAAAAAATTAAGCGTGAAATTATTTATAACTAGCATATAGCCCGTCACATGACGGGATTAGTAAAATTTTTAATTTTCCATAATTGAAAAGTACTCTATGATTAAGATAAAAAAATTGGTTTGTGTTTTGGCTGAGAATTATCTGGTACACGCTCAACAATTTGATTATCTACATACTCCTCTAAAGTCTCATGATACTGTGAATGTAGTTTAGAATTACGTTGAATTCCTTTAGTCAAACTGTGTAGTAATGTATAAAAAACAAACACACAAACGAACAAACTTCTTAGTTTTCGAAGATATATAACTTAATCACTGGATATTTATTAGTCTTTAAATTAGACTCCTAGAATTTTATGAAAAAAATTTTGTTAATACCAGTGATAAAATTTTCATTGCGACAAAATATAATTGATGATTAAATTTAAAACATATTTACCTAATCTATTATTTATGTCAAATATAAAAGAAAATTATCGACTTAATATCTAAGTTCAGTGATAAAACGTATGAAAATAATGCAGACGATATTTAAATAATTTAAAATAAGAAATGATTAAATGAGATGGTTAAGGAAATGACGTCATAATGCTAGAAAAAATGTTAATTTAAACTATTTGTTATGTGATAAACTTAATAGTCTGCTCTTAACTAGGGAAAAAAGGGCTTGAAATAAGGACATTAAACACTCGAAAAGGGAGAGGGGTAGGAGGGGGATTTCGAACGTTTTAAAGACTTGCTTTGAATTTTTCTAACTTTAATTCATCAAGAATCCAATATGGATGTCCCTATGCATTACAGGTCCAACCTCTTCATAAAATAGAAGACAGGCGGATAGATAATTATTATATAGGGGACTGATGAATACTCACGTTGTTCGAGCTACTGTTTCTTCGATTTCGAATGTAATTTCTTCGTATGCAGGACTGTCATTATCACTGTTTCTACTTTCATCATGAATATTGTTTTTATAGTTATCAATTCTTATTTCGCCTTCACTTAAGCTGTCATCACTGTCATCATAAGTATTGTTTTTATAGTCAATTAATTTTATTTCACCTTCATTTAAGCTATCATCACTTTCATCAAAAAAATTTTTGTTGTCATCTTTGAATTCTATTTCACTTTCGCTGTCTGAGATTTCTTCATGCAAATTATTGTCCTCCAAGTATATTTTATTGTCATTTAAACATATTTGATAGTTTTGCTTATTACTGTATTCTTCTTTATTGCTGACTTCTTCATTTTCTGTTAAATTCTGTAACAGAAAAATATATTGTTAAGAATAAACATTTTTACTTACCCCTTTATTAGGCCGTGGGAAGTATACTTCCCACCAATTTCATTAATTTTTAAATGTCAGTGGGAAGCTATTTTCCCGTCTATTACTAAATATACTTCGTACCGAAAGAAAGAAAAATTGGTCTTTAAAATGAAATTTATTTTAGATAAGACAAATGACTTTCTTTTACTAAATTAACCTCACTCTCAAAATAATTTTAACATTGGAAAAATTGGCCGTTTAAAGGGGTAAGGAATCACTTAACAATTGAACCTTACATTATTTTTCCATAAATAAAAGTGTTAGAGTACTATTACTATTATTTTACTGTACTATACAGTACTGTTAATTTTTTTTTTTAAGCATTACGTGCATTTAATGTATAAATAAACGGTTGCACTAGCAGAGCGGCATTGAAATATAATATAAATTAAAATATAAATACAGATTGTTTAGACACGGAGAGATCAGGAGAAAATGTTATGCTAATATGCTCAGAGCTTTATCACCAAGATTGTAGGAGTACCTGATCTTTTTTCAAACCTTTCAGTTATTCAAAGTGAATATATTTATTTCATTGAAAATTAAATTTATGTGACTTTAGATATTTTACCAATTGAAAAAAGATACAGAATTGGTTTCTCTTAAACTAAAAAATTTAATACTTTTTGAGTGCTTTCTTACTTTTTTAGAACTGCTACTCCAATGGTTAAAAAATAAAATATTCCAAAATTTCAGAAAAATGCCCAAGATTAACGCTAAAAATCGCAAAATAAATTCTAAGATAATTTCAAGCACCATCTTGGAAAAGGTTTCGTATTGGAGAGAAAGAAAGTTTCCATTGTTTCATTTACTTGTTTTATTTTAACAATGCTATTGTTACTTGCTTATAATTACTTTATTATAACTCATAGTTAACTGTAGTTGTTGATGAAAAGCATTGTTCACTATTGTTGTCTAAGAATGAAATCGAACAAACCGGATATTTAAATTATTTAGTTCTTTGGTTAGTTTAGATAAAACTACATATAATTCATACCATTATCTTGAAGTTTATAATAAAAAAATATAAATATAAGAATCAATCATATTATAGACATATAACTTAATTTTCAAAAACCTCTTTATTAAAAATTTTTATTTAAATTTATTTATTATTTTTTTTTTGTTACACAATATAATACCCATAAAACATTCATTTAAATGGTCATGGGACTGTTAAGTCGATAAAAATTTGGATTTTCAAAAAATATATATTTAAAAATAAATTCATTTCCAAACATTTTAAAACAACTCTCTTAAAAATTTTCCAATATTGAGAGAAGTTATAAATAAAAACATTTGACCTTTTTACTCTAAACAAATTTAAACTTAAAAAAAACCTTAACTTGAATTTTCCAAATTGTGTTTTTTTATGCAACGCGCATGTTATCTCAAAAAGTTTTAATAATTTTCATGAAATTTATAGATGTTATATACTATATAATTTTCTTCATATTGAACTAGTATATTTCCGAAAATATGTTTTTTTTTCTATGATAAATTTTTAACTTTTACGAAAATAAATTCACTTTTTTCAAATATATCTTAAAAATATATATGTATCTTAAATTTGTAAATCTTTAAATTTTAAATTTTTTTGAGATATTGTAGTATATTTAAAAGAATAAGTTTGTTTTAAACTTAATTATATTTTAGTAACCATGTGGGATAGCCTAGATATCGTTTTTGTTAACAACAAAGTGTCTCTTTAAAACTTTTTTTAACAAAAATATTTTTTATAATTCAAAAATAAATTAGTATGTGTATAAAGATAATAATTTGTTCTAACTATTTAAAAAAATATGTTTGGTAAACTGATACTTTTCAAAGTATGATAAGTCTAAAATGATAATTATTGTATATATTTTTTCGATTTTAGAGTCGTATGACCCCTTAAAAACAAAATATCGTACCTTGAAAATTCTTGAGAAATATAAACGTAATGCAGAAATTCTTAAATGGCCAGTTATATTTGATTATTGTCCGAATTCTTTTTACTTGCCCGGACTACTGTGCAAGGAGAAGCTTAAGAAATTAGACTAATAAATTAGAGTCGAATCATATTGAAGAGAAGCACCATTTTGAGAACAACTTAAATTTTTATTGAGGACCAGCTATAAAGACATATTTACCAGTCAATGGCAATGAAGAGAATGATATGAAAAAACTTTGCTGGTGTAGAGGTGTACCTCAGAGCGAGACATAGAATATTCCCAAAGGACAAGAAACTTAGCGAATTTAACTGTTAGATCAGGGAAAAATCTAATGCATTTGCCGGCGACAGCTGAGATTGTGTTGAATGGGCAGAAAATTTACATATATTGCACACAAAGCCTTGGAAAATGTGTTGGTAGAATTTTACGTCGAGGAAACTTCTTTGATTAAGACATTTTCTGGCTGGGGAAATAGATTTTAAGGAATTACAATGGGAGAGAGGTTGTTTTTAAACAGATATTAATATGAAATAATTTTGATGTATTACATATATATATAAACAAATTTCTATATTAAGTATTGTTAATACAAAAATATTTTCTAGACAAAGCCTCGTCAAATACTTTAATTATTATTTTAATTGATAAATTAACAGCTAGCATGTTTGACAGTAAAGAGTCTTGCTAGTTTTCCACCCAGATTAAAAGTGTATTTTTGTTTACTAAATTTTACTGTGAATTCTTAAATAATAAACTTAAAATATAAAGGCGGAAATAAAAAAGTAAATTTTCAAATATTTAATAAACTTTAAACCAAAGGCTTCCAAACATTTTACACACTGAACCATTCTTATAAAGAACATCTTAGAATAATCCGAAGTGTAGATGGGTTTGACTTAAGAACAGGGTACCCCCGCCAAATAGACGTTAAAGCTCTAATCATGGCAACAAGTTTTGTTCTGATCTGACAGTTTCCAAAGAATTTGTACCTATCAGTATTTTATTGTTTATAATATTTAGGTATTCTGCTATCTAAGTTCAAATCTTTTTTTACATAATAAAGACACCAAATTCTTATTTGTTGCTAATTTTGTGAAATTAAATTAATTGGCTTAAATCATGGTAAACAACTACGATTTTACCGAAATTTCTAGGCAGTTAAACTAGTATTCAATCATTTCCGTTTAAATGTGGTTTCTTACTGGTTTGCGATTCATAACCATTCCATTTATTATTTAAAACTATAAATGAATTTAGTTTATGAATTCATTTTTGGGAAATATCGCCATTAATATCGCCAAATTCGCCAAGGGGTACCCTGTTCTTATGTAACACTGTGTAGTTGTTATTGCATGATGTCTGTGATATAATACAGTAGAACCTCGGTATAACGACCCCCTGTGGGACCAACATCATACTGTCATTGTACCGAATTGAAAAAAATAGTAAAAAATTGAGCAAAGAAATGATGCAACAGTACATACCTTGAGAATACTTCTATTTATTTGAATTTCCTTAACTGAACTTTTGAAAAAAATGCCTTTGATTGACGCTTGTTTCAAGTTTATTTAGGAAATTTTCATTATCACTGATTTCCGTTAGATTTTGAAGGAAATCTTCAGAATTAAATTGTCCTTCAAACTATTGACGCAAGGCATTGATTACATTGAAGGATTTTTTTCGGTCACTTTTTCAAAAGCTTGGACGATTTCTTCTCCGTCGTCAGAATAGCAGATTTCTTCATTTCCGGTAATATCGCCCTCATTCAAATTTTCTCCTAAGCACTGTAAAATTTCGTCTACCTTAACAAACTCATAAAAAGATAATTGAAGATTTAGTTCTCCCCTTTTCTTCACGCCTCCTCCACTCCTTTAAGCAAACACAAAGAAAGGAGTACAGGTTTCTTGAAGTTGCACCATACTACAATAATTTTGAAATAGCCCACTTGTTCATGAGTTCTGCGGACTAAAATTGGCTGTCGTTCTAACAAAAAATAATACGCTTGGGGTTGTTATAATGATTCAAAATTAACATTATTCCTATGGTAAAATTATTGGGACTTTAAACGATGGTCGTTCTAACGAAGGGGTCAATGTATCGTGGGGTCGTTAAAAAGAGGTTCTACTGTATTTTACAAAAACAAACAAGTAAAACATTTACAAAACTGTACAATAATCTGTTTAATCTGAGGTAAGAAGAAATTAACCTCATGTTCTCGTGGTCACTAAAAGTTGTTAGAATAAAAACAGAAACAAAGACATATTGACAAAGGTTGTTGTCATCTTAAGTAATATAATGAACTAAAAAAATTTATTTTAAATTATAATTTTAATGCAGTTGGTTATTTACTTCGAATATCATCGCACACCCACAGATTTATATGTGTACATGCATATATATAATGATATTGTTTCACTTTCAGTTCAGATTCTGTCTATCCGGTAATTCCTTTCTAGCAACCCTATTGAAGGTTCTCGAACGTTCCTCTGTGGATTCCTTCCAGTTGCATAGCTAAAACAGATATCCAACGCTTATCTTTCTTCATCTACGTGACTTGAAGGAATTGTTAATTGGCTGGTACAAACAATTATAAATGGAGATGTACAATGTTTGTGGACGGCTGAGTTGGCAGTTTTGTTCCTAAGAAAAAATATGAATAAACTATTTCAATTTGAGATTCCATTTGTCTTTATTTCGTTATCCTTCTCTTCCATTCATTAAGACTGTAAATAACTTTCCTTCGAAGTGAAGCAAAAAGCTTAATGGCGTATATATTCAGGGTGATTATAAATTGAGTACTGTAGCGGATATAATTACTCCCCTATACTTTTATGATAGGTGGCGCTAAGGAAGCCATCTAGTTTGTTTTTCCATAGTGATCTCTCCTAGTGTGTGCGTTGTTTATGTTTTTGTTTGTGTACTGTGTTGTGGAACATAGCAAACAAAATAAAAATGGTTCCTAAAAATAGACTAATTATTTCACAACGCCTTATTGAATAAATGAGTCTCGTCCTTCTACAGTACACATTTTAGCATTTGTTATAAGGAATATACTCTTTGCTTTGTCATTATTTGTTATGCTAATAATTGCTTTTCTTATCACGTAAATTGCTATATGTTAGCCTTTTTAAACTTTTTTTTTGATTATAGTAAAACCGCATGTCCTCTCAAACAAGTGCGTCAATTTTTAAATACCTACATTATTCCGTGAATTATTACTTTTCTAAATATATACTCAATTTTTGATCACACAGTATATATAATCATTCAATATATAGAAGAAAACTGTTGTTATTGAGATTGGTTGTACCTCAGTCTTACAAAGTACAAGCAAGGACTTAAAAATACAGGAAAAATTCCAGAGAATAACAACGAAAATTTTGGGCTGTTATATGAGAGAATATTTAGAAATTCATAAACCAAATGCAAACCATTCTATCTTCTTGATTTTAGCAGAATGATGCTTTGACGAAATATCCATAAAATCTAATTTTGTTTCTAAAATATAAATCAATAGATTTTATATTTTCTGCATCTAAAAAAGCTCAAATGCAGAAATGCATATTCCTTATTTATTATTTTTAATATTTTCTAAATTTTACGTATCTTATATGCTCTCTTTACAATAAAAAGGATATTTTACAAATAAATCTCTAATGGTTTCCTCGATTTTCAGCGAACAACCGGTTCTTTCATTATTGTCTGGAAACAAGCTTGCATTAGCAAATGCATCAAACATTTCCCCCAAAGGAATATAATACTTGAAACATTTTCTTGATATAAACATTTTAGGATATTTCTTCCATATAACCCATTGTTCAAAAATATATAAGAATTACTTTTTTATGAAAACGACATTTTATTTTTAAGCATTTCTAGGAAATTCTGTTCACTCTTTAAGATAAGGAAAATACCTCTTTTATTAGCAAATTATGAAATTTTATCCAAATGTAATAATAAATGTATATTCTCAAAGCTTTTATATATTTAGATTTCAAAGATGCAGGAATATAATAAATTTTAGTTATACAAAATACATATATATATATATATATATATATATATATATATATATATATATATATATATATATATATATATATATATATATATATATATATATATGTGTGTGTGTGTGTGTGTGTGTGTGTGTGTGTGTGTAGGATTTTAGTGCAGCGCATTCTAGCAAGATCGCGTACTCATCACTGAGTGGGGTAAGTAAGGAACGACAGAGGGACATTCGAGTCGGAGTCGTGGAGAAGTGACCAGGTTGAGTCAAGGATCCATGGCACTTGAGCTCTCTCAATTTATTAAACACCGAGTAGGGTGTATTTTCTATGTTAAATACCGAGTAGGGTATCTTGGCTATATTAAGCTTCGAGTAGGAAATCTTGTCTATTCCGCGTCGTCACTGTGATTTATATTCGTGTGTTTAGTTACGTGTTGAGTCAAGGACTCAATTTGTTAGTAGTAAATATATTTTATATATATATATATATATTATTATTTAATATTTATATTATATAAATTATATATTTTATATATATATATATATATATATAATATATATATATATATATATTATTATATATATATATATGATATATTATATATATATAATATATATATATATATATATATATATATATATATATATATATATATATATATATATATATATATATATATATATATATATATATATATATATATATATATGTATATATATATATATATATTGTATATATATATATAAATATATATATATATATATATATATATATATATATATATATATATATATATATATATATATATATATATATATATATATATATATATATATATATATACATATATATATGTAATTAGATACAAAAATTTATTTTAAATTATAATTATAATGAAGTTGGTTATTTGCTTCGAATATCATCACAGACACATATGTATGTTTCTGTTCACAACGCCTTTTGGAATAAATGAGTCTCGTCTTTCTACAGTACACATTTTAGGATTTGTTATAAAGAATATACTCTTTGCTTTGTCGTTATTTGCTATGCTAATAATTGCTTTTCTTATCACGTAGATCTCCATTTATGGGCTTTTTAAAACTTTTTTGTGGTTACAATAAAACCGCATGTCCTCCCAAACATGTGTGTCAATTTTTAACTACCTACATTATTCCGTGAATTATTACTTTTTTAAATATATACTCAATTTTTGGTCTCATAATATTCATAATTATTCCATATATAGAAAAAAAATATTGTTATTGAGATTGGTTGTACTTTAGTCTTACGTACAAACAAGGACTTAAAAATACAGAATAAATTCCAGAGAATAGCAATGAATATTTTGTGCAGTTATATAAGTGAATATTTAGAAATTCACAAACCAAATGCAAACCATTATATCTTCTTGATTTTTCCAGAATGATGCTTTGAAGAAATATCTATAAAATCTAATTTTGTTTCTAAAATATAGATCAATAATCTGCATATAAAAAAGCTCAAATACAAAAAAGCATATTCCTTATTTCACATCTTTAATATTTTATAAGTTTTACGTATCTTACATGATCTCTTTACAATAAAAAATATATTTTACAAATAAATGTCTTATGGTTTCCTCGAATTTAAGCTAGTGACGGGTTTTTTCATTATTGTCTGAAAACAAGCTTGCATTAGCAAATGCATCAAACATTTCCCCCGGAGAAATATAATACTTTAAACATTTTCTTGATATAAACATTTTAGGATATTTCTTCCATATAACCCATTGTTCAAAAATATATACGAATTACTTTTTTATCAAAACGACATTTTTTAAGCATTTCTAAGAAATTTTGTTCAATCTTTAGGATAAGAAAAAATATCACTTTTATTAGGAAATTACGAAATAATATGATACCACTGTTAAAAATGAGTATACCTTTTCAACGCTTTTATACATTTCAATTCTAAAGGTATAGCAATATGCTAAATTTTCGTTATATATCAATATATATACATATATACACACTGAAAAGAAAAAAAACTGATATAGGCATGCGTGTGCAAATATAGAGATAATGAACCAATCAATTGCGTCAATGCGGTAGGCAATGCCTATATAAGATAAGAAGTGTCTGACAAAGTTGTTAGATCGGTTACTGTTGCTATAATGGCAGGTTACTAAGATTAAAATGAGTTTGAACATGATGTTATAGTTTGCGAACGAGAGATGAGACATCTCCGAAGTAGCGAAGAAATTTGGAATTTCCCGTACGACTATTTTACAAATGTTTTTTGAATATCGGGAATCCGGTAAATCTGCGATATTGCTGCCACCGGAAAAACATCCAAGAACCTCACCAACGGCTCGGGAGAATCATTAAATGTGACAGAAATGCAACCCTTCATGTAAAATTTAGCATATTTTAATGATGGGCTATCAACAAGTGTCAACAAGTACCAACCATCCGACGAAACATCATATCAATATGGGCTTTCGAAGCCGAAGGCAAACTAGTGTATCCTTGATGACTGCACGACACAAAGATTTACACCTCGCCACAGCCCATCAACATCGAGGTTGGACTGTTGAGGAACGCCATTGCGGGTGTCGTTTTAAATTGTATCTATGGACGTGTATTGTTATGGAGATGACCTCATGAATCTGTGATGGTATGGGAAGTGCAGTTGAAGCGATATGGGAAACCTTATAAATCTAGATAAAAGTAAGCATCCTATCTGATCGCCGGTACCCACTCATGTCCGTTGTGCATTCCGATATATTTCGGAAATTCCAACAGGACAATGCGACACCCCACATTTCCAGAATTGCTCCAGAATGGCTCCAGGAACATTCTTCTGACTTTAAACACTTCCGCCGCACACCAGTGGGATTTATGGTACAACAGGTCCCATCTAGCTTTCAAGAATTTTACAATTGCAAAGTTAATTTTTTTGCAAAGGGGAATAGGCTATCCAAGTTAATGCCGAGATATTATCCCTCCCTTTCAAATTTTCATCACTATAATTATACCCATTGACTAAATACATTTTTTTTTTGGTTTAACTGTCGTATCATTTAAGGCGAATGCGACAACACCAAATAATTAGCAGCATAATTTATCTATTCATGTAAATGCCCCTTAGTTTCTCTTCTTAAGCATCATCCTGTAAATCATCTTAAAATTTAATTAATTGGTTCGCTTGCACTTTCAGAGATGATCTAATCAATATTCTCGCAATTCTCGCTTTTACAGATTTTATATTATTAAAGTATATTATTTTTCAAAATTTTAATTAATTATTCTAAGTAAATTTTTAATTGACTATACTAAGGTGATATTCTAAAAGTTACTGATTGATATTATTATTGCATATGACTTTTTATTTCACTTCAACTCAGTGTAGGTACAATAACCGTCGGTAGTGGTAATAATTTAGTGACCTTTATGTCCTCAATGGGAATTTTACGTCAAATTTGATCAATATCACACGAGTTCCTCTCCTATCACTCAGACTTTCATCGCCTTCAATAAATTACTTTCTAAAAATGTTCTAGAATCTTTTTTAAGAAATAAATTACTCGGAATTCTTGGATTAATCAAAAAATTTCACGTTGCTGAAGGATTAAATCACCTTCCTCGATCACGGCAAGACAAAAAAAAAGTGACCCTCGGTTTCTATGGGTTTTTTCCCCTTGTTCCTTCAAATAAGAATGAGGGAGATCCGAAAAGAGTTTGAACTAATCATTTTCCTCTTCAAAACTCCCGTTCTACTATTTTCAATCCTTTGTGATGTTTCATCATAGAAATCTGACAAGTTTGTATCACCAAATGTAAAATAACCTGCTACAATCAGAAATTCCAAGCCTTTATCCCCCTCGCCTAAAACGTGATTTTTTCCCTTTTTTTAAAGCTCCTCAACTGGATATACTTCAATCATGACATGATGTCTTTAACTTGAGACTCTGTCCACTTGTTATCGTGCCGACTGCTCATGCCTTTTTGTCCTCAGTGGGAATTTTACGATCAATTGATCAATATTACTCCCTATCAATATTACTCTCCTATCACTCAGACTTTCACCGTCTGCAGTAAATTCCGGAACCTTTCTAAAAAGGTTCTAGAATCTTTGTTATGAAATAATTAACTCGGAATTCTTAGATTAAACAAAAAATTTCGCGTTACTGAAGGATTATCACTCATCACTTTTACTATGTTGGAGGTTTCAATATTGTTCTACCTTAGAAAACCACCTTCTTGGATCACGCCCGAGGAAAGACAAAAAATGTGTCACCCTCGGTCTCTGTGGGTTCTTTCACCCTCGCTCTTACAAATAATAATGCGGGAGACCCGATAAGAGTTCGAACTGTTTATTTTTCTCTCCGAAACCCCCATTCTTCTACTTTTAATCCTTTCTCATGTTCCATAAGAGAAAACTGACTAGTTTATATCGCCAAAAGTAAAATAACCTCTATAATCAAAAATTCCAAGCCTTTACCCTCCTAGCCTAAAACGTTATTTTTTTCCTTTTTTTAAACCACCTCAACTGGAAACACTTCAATCGGGACATGATCTCTAACTTTTGACATTGTTCCCTCATTATCGTGCCGACCTCTCATGCCTATACGTTGTGACGACTTCAGTGTTCTTGAGTGAGAAGTAGCGTGAAGATTGATCCCAGTCAGAATAGAATTGGAAATCACTTTTATTTTTTCTGGAGTAAATACTGTTATATATACAACGGGATTCTAATTCTCCCAAAACAAGTAGAAATGTAGAGGATTTTTCTTGCTTAAAATTACCACGAGGATCACAGTCGAAAAAAAGATTAAATAATCTCACAAATGGGAAGGCTTTTTCAGGGTACAATGCAAACCAAATATGTCCCCCTTTCGGTGTTCGAGACCCTGCCTTTCTTATGTTAGAGGAATTTTCGAGTCTCCCGAACGTAATCAGTAGAAAGCTGGCTTCGATCAAAAGTTGAGGAAGCATCCACGAGGTCAAAGCACCTCCGTAAAAAATGTCTAAAAGCCTCGAGTCGCAAAATTCTAGGCTTTTTATTCCTATGGGTCAGTTACGGTCCCGCCAACAGTTTTTCAGTCAGTTACGATTCCAGTTAGCTGAGAACTCCAACTAAGGTTACAGCTAGTTTTTTTAGTTTAATTTTCATTCGCTAGCTGTGCCGATTCCGGATTCTCTAGGAAATAATGCTTTGTCATTACTGCAACCGATCTGGGGCGTCACTCCTATTCAACCGAACTATTACCATCCAACACGGCGTCACCACGCTATTGTAGCCAGATCAAAACAGGAGGGCTTTAAATCAACAAATTTAGGTCTGAACAAAGGGGGGTCTTCACAAACTCATTAAAAAGATTATAAAATGGAATTTTTTTCATTTCTTCAATGTATGGTTACAGTTGGACAATATTAACTAACCCAATACTACTGTATACAAATTAAAATTTTAATATTCAACAGGTAAGTAATCTAAGTCCATAATATCAATGTATTTATGTATTTAAAAAGATTCATTTTAGTGGAGAAGTGAATGTGGAAGAAATTATTAGTATGATTTTCTCCGATTTTATAAAGAGCAATTCGATTCTATATTATTCTAGATGGGCGGGGTAATATATAGAGAATGACAATGAATAAAATTCCAACATCATTTTCCTCATTTTTAGCTGAATAATTTTTACCTATAGTTCTTGTAATATTAAGTAAAATTAATGCATTCTGAAATAAATAACCAACACTTCAATTCAAATTATCTCATTTCAGATAGTGTTTGATATACTTCTGAATGAAGATTCTTAAAATTTCGTCTCCCACATCGAAATAAAAAATATGCTAAAGAAATGTTCTACTCCAAAATTCGAGTTCTGAGGAATTATTTTGCTCTATATTCACTTTCGCTTCTTGGAAATACATACATTTTCTAGTCTGTATCGTTCTGTATTCGAAACACATTTTTGAATAAATTTACTATCACGCCTTTCCAAAGAATATTCCAATTTTATACCATTCCCCTGAATATGAAAATGCCATGAGCAGCTGGTGGTTCTGCCAAATTTAGAAACGTAATCATGCCAGGCGGGATGTAATTCACAGGATGTTACATAATGATATATATGTATTTTCAGCTGCTCTGAGTCTAGAAAAAGTCACTTTTCCTTAAATTTTAAGGAAACTGTGGTAAAAAAGTAGCTTTATATCTAGAGAATCTCTAAAACTATAAGAATCTAATTAAATAATCGTAAGAGAAATTTAAACATGTTTTTATGAAAATATTTTGTAAAAGATTAAACAATAATTATTTAATAACCAAATTAAATTTTGATTCTTTATTGCTGTTCAACACTTAGGGTTATTCATTAGATATTTGTTTAGTGAGAAATAAAGCAGTAAATAAATTATTCATAATGCGATCAATATTAGAAATTATGTATAAATAAATAGACACACACATATATGTGTTTGTGTGATGTTATTTTTATCCTTAAAATTAACCAACGTAGCTTAATAATAATTTTGATTTAATTTTCTGTTCTGATTCTATCTTTTCTGGACTCCCCTTCTAGCAATCTTTGTGAATGACTTTTATTCACCTGTGGAAAACTTCCAGTTTCATAAGTAGCTAAAAATTTATTCAACAGCTTAAATTGCGTCATTAAACGTCATTAAACTGATAGGTTGGAAGAAACAACTATTTAACCCTAATGTACATGTTTTGTGAACAGTTCGTTCATGAAAGTTCATGCCTGAATCTATTGTGAAATATTGTAACTAATCTTGAAATTTATCTGACTGAAAATTTACTATTGGCCCAAACATATTACAATAAACTGTGAATTTTTATCACTGTCCGTTTAGTTTTTATTGCTTTTTCAAATATACCGGTTATTTATGAAACACTGTAGGTCCATGGTGAGAATGCCCCCCAAGTTTAAACGACAGTTCTCGAGAGGGCAGAACAAGCCTGGGGGTGTACTGCATGGTTTCATATTCTATATTACGGTGATTCACTTTCTATGATTTTTGCCACCAGACAAGTACTCCTTTCCTTAGCATTCCTTAAACTACACTTACATTTCGGCTGATGCTAAATGAGTAACAGCTTAAAATTCTTGTTGGGCATAAAAATATCTGTCTATAACTACCAGCTGCATTAAAATAAAAATAAAATCTTCATAGAGAAAAAAAAATGGAGATTCCTGCAATCCTTATGAAGTTTTATGCAAATTTCTCACACTGATTGTTGTAAAAAATCTCTTCAAAAGTAAATTGTTCTTATAAAAGAAATAAGGAGATTTCCTACTCCTTAGGAAGTTTTTTACACAAATCAAAATGTTCATGTCTTTTGCCAGTGTAATCCACATGTGTGAGATTTAAATTAATTATTTCCGATAGCATTTTTCCTGGTTAATTCTATGATTAAACTGCGTAAAGTCTTGTTGCTAAGTAAGCCCTGAAAACTAAAAAATATCAGTTATAATTTTAATTGTATGTGTGATCAGTGACCAACAAAGTACTGCCGTAGTACTGCCATATGGTGATGACTCGTAGCATATATATATATATATATATATATAGGTGATGACTCGTAGCATATATATATATATATATATATATATATATATATATATATATATATATATATATATATATATGAAATGATCGAGTATTAAGGCGAATTTAAAACAGTCTTTTTTGATAATAATAAGTTTATTAGATCATCCTTT
The DNA here is from genome assembly GCA_032207245.1 of Pardosa pseudoannulata. Classification (NCBI taxonomy): domain Eukaryota; kingdom Metazoa; phylum Arthropoda; class Arachnida; order Araneae; family Lycosidae; genus Pardosa; species Pardosa pseudoannulata. The sequence goes on along the minus strand of CM063500.1, from coordinate 3,660,586 downwards.
CATTTAAATGGAAAACTAGCGCCATTTACCTTTGTTCTTGCCAGAGGCACGCGTAGAAAGGTGTTGACAGCTCTTATCTGTTTGAAAACTCATCAAAGTTTGTGTCAGGTTTAAAAATAAATAGAATAATGTTAAGAATTAAGCGAGTTATAATTAAAAATAGTTAGAACTCATTAACGATAACATAAACTGAGAAAGAACACACTCGAGCGAAACTAGACAGAAAAAAAGAGATGACGCAGATGTAGACTTATGAAATTTGCTGAGGTATCAAAGCTAAAAAAGACTGTTCTGGGAGGGAACTCGGCTGGTAACATCCTCCACGCTTGTCATGGCAAGGTATGAAAACAAAGGATATCTAAATGGCATAGCCATGGACAAAAGGATTACAATACAGAAGTCTTATATATAAAATTAAATGCTTTCTCACTTTAACCAATCGTCCATGTCATATATATATATATATATATATATATATATATATATATATATATATATATATATATATATATAAATATATATATATATATATATATATACATATATATATATATATATATATATATATATATATATATATATATATATATATATATATATATATATATATATATATATATATATATATATATATATATATATATATATATATATAAATATACATTTGTGTGTGTGCTCATATGCATGGTTTCACAACACGTACATAAATGTATTTTAATGTTCTATCTATAAAAAAAATGTAAAATGCCATATTTTTTCCTTCCTGAAATCAACAAATAACAGTCATAACGTACTGCTTCCGAATTTGGAAACGCAATTTCGCAGAATTCTGCAAAAGTAGGAAGTAATTTAAACTCGTTTAAAATGGTGTCGCATCTCGTCACTAAAAAACAGAAATGAATAGATGTATCACGCCAGATTAAAGATAAACGTAATGAAGTGAGTATTATCATCGGAAGATGAAGGCATATTTTCTACTTGGATTGGTTTAACCTGAGAGTCATCTTCAAACCAAGTATCTTGTTTTGTAAAACTCTGCAATACATATCTCTCGACATATTTTTAGGAAAATATGTATAAATATATACATATATGTACATACATGTATATATACATGAACAAACATATACATAAACATACACATATATATATATATATATATGTATATATATATATATATATATATATATATATATATATATATATATATATATATATATATATATATATATGTGTGTGAAGCATAGTGCGGCCTGCTATGCTTCGAGGATGTAGCGTGGTCGAAAAACAATACGATTTTTCAGGATAAGTTTCACATACTTTATTTGACAATGTCAGGAGCAAAAATCCAACAAAGGATGGTCGCACAACCATTTATAACATTGGGTCTTTATAACCCCAGTCTGAGAAATGAATTTGTTTACAAGGTAAATTAGATATGCTCTTAATCAGCAAAATAGGAAAGAGACAAAACAGTTTAAGGCCGAGAGGCCGCTAAAAAGATGAAGAAATTGCGAATTTAGTGAGTTTTTAATAGATTAGTTAATAACTTTAGTTTAGGATTAAAATATTAAATTTTTACATTTCATATACATGTTTCTTTATTTATTTATTTTTATTTATATTTGTGTGTGTGGCACGCACACACATACAAATAAACTTGATGCAGCAAATAGAAATGTTCTAGGTTATATATATACATATAATATATATATTTATATATTTCTATATATATATATATATATATATATATATATAAATATATATATTTATATATATATATATATATATAATATATATATATATAATATATATATTCATATATATATACATATATATATATATATATATATATATATATATATATATAATATATATATATATTATGCATGCAAAATCACGACAAAATATTGTGTGAAGACTGTGTGATATATATATATATTTATATATATATATAATATATATATATATATATATATATATATATATATATATATATATATATATATATATATATATATATATATATATATATATATATATATAATATATATATATTATGCATGCATTTCTCCCTCATCCACTTAGGAAATGGGAATAAACAAAGAAGTGACAAATATCACGTTCCTGGAATTTTTCAGAATACGCAAATCCTGCTGGAGGTCAATGGTCAGATAAGTAGAAGGCAACACATTCTTATTGGAACTGAGAACTAAAGTATTTACACTTTATATCTTGATTTTGCAATAAAAATTACTAGAAATCTGAAGAAATGATAGAAAATCCTTCGGATATGACTTCTGAAGAGGTCGAGTCATGGGTGAAAGTAGATCAAACCATTCCAGTAGCTTCCACATTAACAGATTCTGAAGTTTAAAAGATTATCATAGGAAAACAAACAAATGATGGAACTGATGAGTCAGAGTCTTCCTACAAGTGCTGAAATGAGAAATGTATTGAAAGTGTTGAACACCGCTCAGTTGACTTTATAAAACATTATGATTACGAACAATTTATCAATGAGATCCTTAGAAAAAATTGTAGACAGCCAACAGTTGATCGAAATTTTTTTAGTTATGTATACAATTCTTATGTTTTAGAGGATAATATATAATACATAAATATAAGGTGAGTTTTTTCCTTTTAATTTGAAATTTAGTACGTGGGAATTAAAGGGGGATAAATTTATCTAATATTGCATATTTTTTATTGTTATCAACTGGTTATTTTTATCAAAATTACGGTGGCCCAAATTGTTCACATTAAGCGGAGTCCACTGTATATGTCTATGTGTATGTATGTTTGTATGTATACTCAAAAGATGAAATAAAAATATAAATTCTGTATACAGATTGATAAAGGATATTAGTAAGCATTGAAATACAAATTTCTAAAATATGCAACTAAACATTAATATTTAAAAATCTATTACATTTTACGGTAGCGCAATATATAAAATTGGATAGAAAAAAAATATACTCTATAGTTTTATCGATTAGCAGTTTAGTTTTAAGGAAAATCTTTACGAGTATTTATTGTATCAAAAGTGACAACACTGGCAAAATTCATAAATCAATCACTAAATTTTAAGAAAAAATCACCTTTTATCTGCGAAATAATCTTTAAACAACATTTTAAACAACTTAAAGCAATTTATTTTGCCTTCCTGTAATTAATCGAAATCTAGTAGCAAGCTTTCTTATCTCTAACCCTTCCTTAAACAACTTAAAAGTTTCCGAGAATAAATATCTAACATAAAATCTTCCCAACTTACTTTTCATATTTCTCATTAAACTACTGTTGTTGGCACGAGGGTATTTATTATAGTGGGTTTTCAGTAACAAAATATATTTATTTATTTCACTCAAAATCAGTTTTTTATTATAATCTTTTAAATTTGAATAAACAATTTTTTTGGTTCTACTGCCAGGTTTATAAACAAAATTAGTTATAAAAAATAATGATTTATTTAGTTTAACAGAACTGGACTTAGTTACATATATTTTCTTTATTTTTCCGATTGGAGACATATTTTCATATTAAAGAGAGACTATTTTCTGATGAACAGTTTCCATTATAAAAGACTTTTATTTGATTCAGCATAAAATCGTAAAATTAAATTTAGATCAGTATTAACTTTCTAATGTTATTAATTTTATTAAGTTATTCCACATAAAGCATTTTATAAAAACATAAAGTATATACACTATGTGAACAAGGTAAATATCTACCTACCTGCAAGTTAAGTTTAGAAAATTTTTAACTACCATTAATTTAATAGAACTTATATATCATTAATTATCATTAATCTAATAAAATAATACTTAATGTATATATATATATATATATATATATATATATATATATATATATATATATATATATATATATATATATATATATATATATATATATATGATTACAATAATATTAATGATAATACTTATTTATCATTAGTATTATTATCATCATTAAAATTCTACTTATATAGTTTTATCCATTGCTAATCTAGTTTTAAAGAAAATCTTTATGAGTATTTATTGTACCGATAATACCGACAACACGGGCAAAACTCATAAATCGGTCTCTAAAGTTTAAAAAAATCACCTACTTTTATCTGGGAAATAATCTTTGAACAACATTTTAAACAACTTAAAGCAATTTATTTTGCCTTCCTGTAATTAATCGAAAGCTAGTAGTACGCTGTCTTATCTCTACACTTCCTTAAACAACTTGAAGTTTCCGAGAATAAATATCTAACATAAAATCTTCCCAGCTTATTTTTCATATTTCTCATTAAACTACTGTTGTTGGAACATGGGTATTATTTAAAGTGGATTTTCGGTAAACAAATATATTTATTTATTTTACACAAAATCAATTTTTTTATTAAAATATTTTAAATTTGAATAAGCAAAAATTCGTTTAGTTCTACTGCCATGTTTATAAACAAATTTATTATAAAAAAATATTGATTTTTTTTTTTTGATTTGAATTAGTTATGCATATTTTCTATCATTTTCCGCTACGAAACGTATATTTTCATATTAAAAAGATAATATTTTTAATGAACAGTTTCCATTATAAAAGCCTTTTTTTCATTCAGCATAAAATCATAAAATTAAATTTGATCACTAATAACTTTCTAATATTATTATAATAAATTAAGTTATGACAAATAAAGTAATTCATTTTATAAAACAGTAAAGTATATACAGTAAGAAAACAAGTTAAATATTCTACCTACCTGCAAGTTAATATTTGAGAAATTTTAACTACACTAAATTTAATAAGTTATCATTAATTATCATTAGTCTAATAAAATAATACATAATGTAAATCATAATATATATATATATATATATATATATATATATATATATATATATATTATATATATATATATATATATATATATATATATATATATATATATATATATATATATATATATATATATATATATATATATATATATATATATATATATATATATATATATATATATATATATATATATATATATATATATATATATATATATATATATATATATATATATATATATATATATAT
>CM063500.1:3648010-3650510 GCA_032207245.1 Pardosa pseudoannulata | reverse complement strand
ACGGGGGACGAATGATTCCGCGAATAAACAAATTAGTTCCAAAAGTCACCGCTAGGGGAATATTTGGCGCTGTGTTATAGAAAATAGAGTGTTAACAAATGCAAATTAATACGGCATAAAATTAACTGTTATTATGCACATTTTCTGACTTAGCACATTTTCTGCAATATTGCAACACTTTTAAAAAAGCGAAAAATCTACATAAACACCGATAAAGTCCCTTGATCTTCAATATCACGTACGCTGAACAGAAGAAGAAGTTCTTTATTCAAATTTCCCGTTACATCCATTGACATAGTTGAGAAATTAATTTCCGTATTGATTTGAATCTGTTAACACTCTATTTTCTATTACACAGCGCCAATTATTCCCCTACTGGTGACGTTTGGAACAAATTCTATTTTTTTGAGGAATTTTCGTCCCCCGTCTTGTTTAATCTTCCTACAAAATGTCGCGTCATTCTCGCAAATAGACCGCTCTGTTAGTTTAATTATGGCCATGTATATATATATATATATATATATATATATATATATATATATATATATATATATATATATATATATATATATATATATATATATATATATACATATATATATATATATATATATATATATACATTTATATATATATATATATATATATATATATATATATATATATATATATACATACATATATATATATAATATATACACACATACATATATATATATAAATTTTTTTCGGATGATTAAATTTATTTTTTTATTTCTATGACAAACATTAAATAGCTTTCCTCTTAATATAATTGTAAATATATTTTTTTTCTCTTTTTACATGCTTTAGTAGAAATGTAGGTTTCGATTATAAATGCATATTAGACAGGCTTAATTTAGAATAATAAGACTTAATACATTACAACAATCTCATTAGGAATTTCTTGTCAGTGACTAATTTTTTAATCTATCATTTACGCCATTTATAATTATTTGTATAGAATTAAATATCTTAATGATATGTTCAGTAAATTTCTAAAATAATCTTTATCGATGTTTATTTTATTTTTATGATAAACGATATTTTTTATCAGTATTAAGTTATTAAATAAATAATTGGTAAGTACTTATAATCTGATGGTAATAAGTATTAATTTTTTTTAAAGGAATCCGATTAAAGTATTAAAACTATGAATTTAATTAGTAAAAGTATCTGATTAGACATATTGGAAAGTCCTTTGTAAGTTAATACATAAATACACCATTTTTTCATTGATTTGTTTCTTGATTTAATCCGATTTGTAGATGTTCTTTTCAGTGTAATATCTATATATTTTATCGGATTAAAATTACGAAATGCATTATGGGAATAGAACATAATTTGTTGTGGAGTTTGGTTTAAAATTAGTAACGTATTAAAATTATCTCGTCTGAAATTTTCTACTGAGTTTTATTGCTATATTTCAAATATCATCTATAACTAATTTTAGATTATTTACTATCTTTATGATATGCCCCGTAATGTTTTAAAAATAATTTTTATTTGTGATTTGTTCAATTTATTTCCTCGTCACATGGTATTATCAGTATCAATTTCTTAAATAAGCAATTAAAATACACTTGCGTTTATCTGGCTATAAATCCTAATTTTTTTTAAATTATATTTAAATTTTTAATATTTGTTCAAAGTATGCACTTTTAGTCGGAATGACTTAATCTAGTGTTAAAATGAGTGATTATTTTACTCCTAAATTCGATTAATGTATTAAATATTTATAGATATAAATCGCTAAAAATATAAAGATTACATATTCTATAAAATCATTAAAATAATATAAAAACGTATGGTTTTCTGCATTGATTTGATTCTTGATTTTAATCCGATTTGTCGGGTTTCTTACCTACGCAATACACTCAAGAGCAAAAAAATTATGACCTCCTGTCAATAACGAGTTGGCCCACCTTTGGCGTGCAACACAGCTTCAACCCGCTTTGGCATGGATGCCTCAAGTCATTGGTAGAAGGTTGGAGACAGATTGTACCAGATGTTTAAGCAATGGTTGCGCAAATCCAAGATATTGCGAATTGGTGGTCTTTGAACTCTGAGATACCGTCCCATGACATCCCAAATGTGTTCTATCGGATTGAGATCCGGTGAGTTAGGCGGCAAGGACATTAACTGGATTTCAGCATCATGTTCCTGGAACCACTCCATTACAATTTTAGCCTTGTTACACGGGGTGTTGTCCTGTTGTATCATTCCATTTACAGCTTGAAAAACAGACCATGTAACGGTGCAACTGGTCCGCAGTGATGTCCAAATACCCTTTAGCATTCATGGTATGCTCTACCACAACCACGGGTCCCAGAGACGCTCAAGAGAAAGTCCCCCAAAGCATAATACGGGAGCCACTGCCTAGCTCCGATTTTGCTTCACCATGCGAAAGTCTCTGGCGACCTTTTTCTTTGATAGCGTGTGGACGTCCAACACCATGTCGTCTACTGCTGGTTTCACCCTT
>CM063500.1:3621408-3647910 GCA_032207245.1 Pardosa pseudoannulata | reverse complement strand
AATCATAGCCAGGAGGATAGGGACATGCTCACCGTATTATTTAAGTTCTGTACAAGAGGTTAGATTGGTGAGATATTAGGTTGGGGAAAAAGAAATCCATTATTTTTGCAGTAGATGGCTGTATTGGTCGGTATCTCGTAAAGTATCTATCAAACAATTTCAAATTTATGCTCGTTGTCAAGGTGACATTTCATACTAAAAAATTCTTTTTACTGTTTTTTGTTTTTTTTTCATTCAGTTGTGAGTTACAGTATGTTAAAAATGGAAATCAAAAAAGAGAAAAGTCGGTATATTTTACAGTTTTTCTCTGATAAAGGCGAAATTGCAAGCTCGATGTTTGGGTGCAACACCAATTAGCACCAAAACACATGATAGATCAAATTTCCGTCTGCGAAGCCTCGGCCAAACGGAATGAAATCGACCCATTTATTAAACGGATGGTGACTGGGGATAAGAAATGGGTCAAATACGACAATATTGTGTGAACACAATTGTGGTCAAAACGAGGTGAAGCAGCTCAAACGGTGGCAAAACCAGGACTAACGGCCAGAAAGGTTCTACAGTGTATTTAGTGGACTGGAAGGGAATCATTTATTATGAGTTGCTTCCGTAAGGCCAAACACTAAGTTCAGATCTCTACTGTCAATAACTGGACCGTTTAAAGCTAGCGATTAACCAGAAACTGCCAGAACGGGCCAACAGTAAAGGTGTTGTGTTGCATCAGGACAACGCCAGGCCAAACACGACTGTAGTGTCTCGCTACAAATTCAGGGAGCTTGACTATTAAGTTTTAATGCATCCACCATGCATTCCGGGCCTGGCATTAAGCGATTACACCCTTTTTCTTCCTGCGTGAACTTCCTGCGTGATAAGAAATTGGAATCAAGTGAAGATTGTGAAAACCGATTACTACAGTTTTACCAAGACTTCTATGAGAAAGGCATTATGAAGCTACCTTTAAAATGGCAATTATATGTGTGCGTACATTGAGTATTATTTTATTAGATTATCGAGAATTAATGATAAATAAGTTCTGTTAAATTAATGAAAACCTATTAAATTACTGGTAATTAAAATATTTCGAAAGTTATCTTGTACATAGGTGTATATTTACCTTGTTCACATAGTGTATATTCTTTATGTTTTTATGAAATAATTTGCTTTATATCATATAACTTAATAAATTTAATAACATTAGAAAGTTATTAGTGATCTATATTTAATTTTATGATTTTATGCTGATTCAAATGAAAGAATCATCACAAATAGTCAAAATCTCTTTAATATGAAAATATACGTCTCAAAGCAGAAAATAAAAGAAAATATACATAACTAAGTTTAGTTCTATTAAAAAAATAAATCATTATTTATTTTAATTGATTTTGTCTATAAACATGGCAGTAGAAAAAAAAATTATTCAAGTTTAAAAGATTTTAATAAAAACAATTGATTTCAGTGAAATAAATAAATATATTTGTTTACCGAAAACCCACTGTAAATAATACCCTTGTGCCAACAGCACTAGTTTAATTTAGAAATATGAAAATTAAGCTGTTAAGATTTTATGTTAGATATTTATTCTCAGAAACTTTAAGTTGTTTAAGGAAGTGTAGACATAACACAGCGTACTACTAGCTTTCCATTAATTACATTAAGGCAAAATAAATTGCTTTAAGTTGTTTAAAATGTTGTTTAAAGATTATTTCGCAGATAAAAGGTGATTTTTTCTTAAACTTTAGTGATTGATTTATGTATATTCCGGTGTTGTCGGTACTTTTGATACAATAAATACTCGTAAAGATTTTCTTTAAAACTAAACTGGTAATCGATAAAACTATAGAGTAGCATTTTTTTTCTATCGAATTTTATATATTGTGCTACCGTAAAATGTAATAGATTTTTAAATATTAATGCATAGTTGCATATTTTAGAAATATATATTTCAATGCTTACTAATATCCTTTATCAATCTGTATACAGAATTTATATTTTTATTTCATATTTTGAGTATATATAAAAACACGCACACACATGGACATATACAGTGGACTCCGCTTAATGTGAACAATTTGGGCCACCGTAATTTTGATAAAAATAGCCGATTGATAACAATAAACGATATGCAAAATTAGATAAATTTATCCCCCTTTAATTCCCACGTACTAAATTTCAAAATAAAATGAAAAAACTCACCTTATATTTATGTACTGTATATTATCCTCTAAAACATAAGAATTGTATACATAACTAAAAAAATGTCGATCAACTGTTGGCTGTCTACAATTTTTTCTAAGGATCTCATTGATAAATTGTTCGTAATCATAATGTTTTATAAAGTCAACTGAGCGGTGTTCAATACTTTCAATACATTTCTCATTTCAGCACTTGTAGGAAGACTCTGAATCATCAGTTCCATCATTTGTTTGTTTTCCTATGATAATCTTTTAAACTTCAGAATCTGTTAATGTGGAAGCTACTGGAATGGTTTGATCTACTTTCACCCATGACTCGACCTCTTCAGAAGTCATATCCGAAGGATTTTCTATCATTTCTTCAGATTTCTAGTAATTTTTATTGCAAAATCAAGACATAAAGTGTAAATACTTTAGTTCTCAGTTCCAATAAGAATGTGTTGCCTTCTACTTATCTGACCATTGACCTCCAGCAGGATTTGCGTATTCTGAAAAATTCCAGGAACGTGATATTTGTCACTTCTTTGTTTATTCCCATTTCCTAAGTGGATGAGGGAGAAATCTCGGAAATTCAAACAAGAAGTGAGGGAAAGAAAGCAATGGTTTTCTTCTGAATATATATTGCGACTATTCCTTTGCCAGTTAAAATGAGGTTCGGAAACCGATAACATTAATCGATGTAACATTCACATAATGTGATAACTTTAACACACAAATGAATAGCTAAGATAGGGACCAAGTGATTCCGATAACAATAAGCGATTGATAACATTAATCGCAATCACATTAAGCGGAGTCCACTATATATAAATGACAGGTCTAGAAAAATTCACCGAGAATATGATGTCTTGATAATGTCTTTATTCATGACTATTGTACAATTTCACACTCAACCATCAAACAAGGAAGCGAGTGGCTAGCGTCCACACTCTAATACATAAGCTACATTTGGCCAAGTTTCACACAGCAACCCTTTCTGAAGACGCTCTTTTTCAATTTATACTCGTCAAGCACGTTTATATGGAGATATTAGTTATTCATGCTCTTGAATCACAAAGTGCGCTGCGTTTTCTGCTTTTAAACACATGAAATATTAAATTTATGTTTTAAAACTTGACATATATATATATATATATATATATATATATATATATATATATATATATATATATTATATATATATAATATATATATATGTATATATATATATTAAAACATACAGCTGCTATGTATTTCTCACTAGTGGGTGTTGTTTGTATGCATATATATATGTATATATATATGTTTGTGTTTATATATACATATATATATATGTATATATATATATATACAAACACATAAATGTACATACGCACACACACACACACACACACATATATATATATATATATATATATATATATATATATATATATATATATATATATATACATACACACATACACATATGTTTGTACATATTTTTCTAAAAATATGTAGAGATATATGTTGCAGAATTTTACAAACAAGATACTTGGTTTGAAGATGACTCTCAGGGTCGTTCTAACGTTAAACCAATCCAAGAAGAAAATATTTCTTCATCTTATGATGATAATACACACTACATTACTTTTATCTTTAATCCAGCGTGATACGACATGTTATCATTTCTGTTTTTTAGTGACGAGATGCGACACCATTTCAAACGAGTTTAAATTACTTCCTACTTTTGCAGAAGTCTGCGAAATTGCGTTTCTAAATTTGGAAGTAGCACGTTCTGACTGTTATTTGTTTACTTTAGCAAAGACAAAAATATAACATTTAATTTTTTTAGATAGACTACTAAAATACGTTCATGTACGTGTTGCGCATGCATGCATACAAGCAGACACACAAAAATGTATATATATATATATATATATATATATATGACATGGACGAGTGGTTAAGACATGGTACACACATTTCATTTCATATATGACACTTTTTTGTAATCCATATGTCCATAGCTATGCCATTTAGAAATCTTTTATTCTCATAATTTGCCATGGCAAATGTGGAAGATGTTATCAGCCCGAGATCGAGCTCAGAACTGTCTTTTTTGGCTCTGCTACCTAAGAAAAATTTCTATGTCTACATCCATGTCAGCTCTTTTACTCTTTCTAGTTCCAGTTGAGGGTGTGTCTTTCACCGATTACGTTATCGTTAATGAGCTCGTGCATAATTCTTAACCCCCATTTTAAACCTGACCTATATATATATTATATATGCTATATATATATATAATTATATATATATATATATATATATATTATATATATATATATATATATTTATATATATATATAAATTATATATTATATATATATATATATATATATACATATTTATAATATATATATATATATATATATATATATATATGTATGTATATATATATATATATATATATATATATATATATATATATATATATATATGTATGTATGTATGTATATACAATCAATAACAGAATTTAGTCGCTAGGACACATGACCAGGCAAAATGTTATCTAAAATAATTAATTTAAATCTCCAAGGAACACATGCGGCTTACACAGGGAAAAGAAAATCGTGAACATTTTGATTTGTGTAAAAAACGTTCTGAGGAGTGGGAAATTACGTGAATATTTTCATAAGAGCGAGATACTTTTGAAGAGTCTTTGTACAACAATCAGGGTGATATATCTGCATACAGAGGCCTAACGATTCCAGGAATCTGTGTTTTTTCCTCTGGAATGATTTTATTTTTATTTCAATGAAGCTGGTAATTATGATAGATATTTTTATGCAAACACGAATGTTAAGCTATTACCCATTTAGCATCATCCGAAGAGCACGTGTAGTTTAAGGAATGCTACGAAAAGTAGTAGCTGTCGGGTGGGAGAATATAGAAAGTAAATACTCATAATATAGAATATTGAACCAAGCAGTACACCCTAGGCTTGTCCTGCAATCTCCAGAACTGTCGTTTAAACTTGGGGAGCATTATCACCTTGAACCTGCAGGGTGTTTCAAAAATGACCGGTATATTGGAAAAAATCAATAAAAACTAAACAGACAACGATAGAAATTCACAGTTTATTGCAATATTCTTCGGATATTACTAAATTTTCAGGCAGACAAACTTTAAAAATTGTTACAATATTCCACAACAGATGGCACTGAAGTCTCGAAAAATATAAACTACGATATTTGTCTATCGGGACCAGGTGCACCGCCACTACCCAGAAACAGCTGAATAACTGGAACAGTATACCTGTTCTGTATGTGAAGTCATCCCGCCTGAGACTTTTACACGGTTTTTTGACATTTCCGTTCTGAGAATACGTCATATCATTGCTGCGCATGGTGAATATCTGGAAAATATCGTAGTTAAAAATTTTCCAAACTGTAGCGTCATCTGTTGTGGAACATTGTAACTAATTTTGAAATTTTGTCTGCCTAAAAATATTGTTTCAAGCATATTGCAATAAACTATTTATTTCTATCACTGTCCGTTTAATTTTTATTGATTTTTTTCAAATATAACGGTCATTTTTGAAACACCCTGTATCTTACGTGCCCAACAAGCCATTAAAAACACGAAAGGTCTTTCTCCGGTTCGACCCCTTTGGGTTAAGAAATAGACACTATTACCCTTTGAGCTACCACTATACAATATTCCCAATATAGTCGTATTTAAAGATATCATCTGAAAACGATACAGAGAGGGTGTACTGTAAAAACTATGCTGTATTTTTCTTTATGTGAAAGTAAAATAGGTATGTTAACAAAATAATTATACATTGACTCCCCTGAAAAAAATCGACACTCATGTTTAAATTTAATAACTATTCTAGGTAATATGATGAGTTCTACAATTATAAGGCACCATTAGGAAGTCATTTTTGGGAGGTGATAATTAATTATAATTATAATGAAACTGTAATATAAAAAAACCATTAATTTTAAAACTACTATATAATTGTTTTAACTGTATATTTAAAGTATTAATATTCTAACATTTCAATTATTCACTCTGGAAGAATTATTTTAAAATATTTAAAATTGATTTTATATTTACTTTAAGAGTTAAAAAGGTTAAATTTAAATTTCCAAAGACTTTTTTGAAAATTCTAGGAAAAATGATAAATAGAGAGGTTTTGTTATAATAGAAATATTTGTAGAAAAAATGTATCAAATGAATATTTCGCTTTTAATAATTGGTATATTACTAAAACTCTAAAACTTTTTTTGAACTTTGTACTTTAGAAATGAAAACTAACTTTTAGTGGAAAATATATTATGTTATTCAAATAAAAATCGTTTAAAAGTGAAACTAATATCTTCAAAGTTATTTTTCTAAATAAATAAAATTTAATGAATAACTATTTGTATATATTAAATAACATTTATTCTTTTCTATGTTTAGCTTTCAAGAATCCATGGTACTCCTTTATTTGAAATAAAGGGAAGGAAGTACATTCACTATATATATTTTACTTTTCATTTTATGGATATTTAATGAATGCAGCAGTATAAACGGGGAGGTGCATATATATATATATATATATATATATATATATATATATATATATATATATATATATATATATATATATATATATAAACAGTAAAAATTGAAGTTGGTAGGGGTTCTAAACTATGAGAGTGGCGTCGTTGTGTTTTCGGTGTTTATGGCCACGTGACAGGGCGAGAGAAGATTTCTAGTAGATGACTGAATGTGGTGTGTGACGTAAGGAATAAGAAAGCTGTACGCATTTCGATTTGGAAATAAAAGTTGTTAACTACGACCACCTTATGTGATTGAGATTATGACTTTGTTACTGTGATTGGCGACGAACTACTCACACACACTCACACACTCACACACACACAATCACACACACACACACACACACACACACACACACACACATAATATATATATATATATATTATATATATATATATATATTATATATATAATATATATATATATATGTGTGTGTGTGTCATGTGTTTATACGTATATATATTAAATGATACTTTTGGCCTCATATCGAAGTGGAGTGCAGTCGTGGAATCTTGCGACGAGATTGAAAATAAAATAAAGACAATGGAAAATCAAACTATTGTAGTTTATTCAATTCAACTGTCGATCCAACTCTGTCGAAACCTTACCGAAGGTGTTTTTAAATTCTATACATGTAATTTTATAGTTTTAGGTACCAGCCAATTAGTGATCTCTACATGTCACGTGGGTGACATAACTTTAGCGTCAGAATTCTATTTTTAGCTATGCAACCAGAAACATTATACTAGGAAACATTCGAGAAGATTCGCTAAGGTTGCTTGAAAAGAATTACCGGAGAAACAGAATCTGTAACGACAGGAATAAAAATATAACATATATGTGTGTATAAATACATATATACACACATATATATATATATATATATATATATATATATATATAAATTTGTATAGGTAAATAATTATATATGCATATATATATATATATATAATATATATATATATATATATATATATATATACATACATAAATGTGCCTCAATGGTTTTTGTCTCATCACAAAGGAAGTTCCGATCTGATAAGTCATTCTGCAGTCGTAGAACGAGTGAAAATGAAATGGAATGATTTAATCAAACAGACAGTTTATTAAGGCATGGATTATCACGAAAGAACTGTTCACAAAAATGTACATCGTGGTTGTTTGTACTAACCAGTCAGAGTTTAATGACTTAGTTTAAGTGTCAGAATCTATTTTTAGTTACTTATGAAACCGGAAGAAATCCACAGGTGAAGAAAAACATTTGCACATTTTTTAAAAAAAAGGGAGTCTAGAAAAGATAGAATCGAAACGGAATATAAATTCAAGATTGATATTAAGATTCGTTGAATAATTTTAAGGCAAAAAATAACATCACACGCACACACATATATGTGTGTGTACTTATTTATACATAATTCCTAATACTGATAGCATTATGAATAATTTATATATACGCTTTATTTCTCACTAAACAAATATCTAGTGAATAACTCTAAGAGTTGAACAGAAACAAAGATTCATATTAAACGTTTACGAAATAATTATTGTTTAATCTTTTACAGAATGGTTTCATAAAAACATGTTAAAATTTATCTAACAATTTTTTAATTAGACATTTTAGAAATAAAGCTTTATTTTACCACTCTTACCTCAAAATTTATGGAAAAGTGACTTTTTCTAGACTCAGTGCAGCTGAAAATACATATATATCATTATGTAACATCCTGTGAATTACATCCCGCCTGCCATGATTACGTTTCTAAATTTGGCAGCACCACCAGCTGCTCATGGCATTTTCATATTCAGGGGAATGGTATAAAATTGGAATATTTTTTGCAAAGGCGTGATGGTAAATTTATTCAAAAATGTGTTTCGAATACAGAACGATACAGACTGGAAAATGTATGTATTTCCGTGAAGCGAAAGTGAATATAGAGCAAAATAATTCCTCAAAACTCGAATTTTGGAGTAGAACATTTCCTTGGCATATTTTTTATTTCGATATGGGAGAAAAAATTTTAAGAATCTTCATTCATAAATATATCAAACACTATCTGAGATGAAATAATTTGAATTGAAGTCTTGGTTATTTATTTAAGAATGCATGAATTTTACTTCATATTACAGGAAATATAGGTAAAAGTTAGTCAGCTAAAAATTATGGATGATGTTGAAATTTTGTTCATTGTAGTTTTTTAGATATTACCTCGTCCATCTAGAATAATATAGAATCGAGTTGCTCTTTATAAAATCGGTTAAAAGTCATACTAATAATTTCTTCCACATTCACTTCTCCACTAAAATGAATCTTTTTAAATCCATAAATATATTGATATCATGAACTTAGATTACTTACCTGTTGAATATTAAAATTTTAATTTGTATACAGTAGTTAATCGGGTTAATCAGAAATTATATTTTGAAGAAATGACAAATTATTAAAATATATAGGCTTTTTAATGAGATTGTGAAGACCCTCCCTTTGTTCAGAACACGAAAGACAAAAATCAGCTGATTTGAAGCCGTGCTGTTTCGACTTGGTTACAATAGCGCGGTGACGCCTTGTCTGGGATGATGACGTTTCGGTTGAATAGGCGTCACGTCCTTGATCATTTGCGATAATGACTCGGGAGGATTACCTGGAGAAGCCGGAATCGGGACAGATAGCGAAATAAGAATTCAACTAAAAAAACTAGCTGTAGCTGGAATCATAACTGACCAAAAAAAAAACGGTTGCCGGGACCGTAACTGACCCCAGGTATAAAAAGCGTAGAATTGTGTGACTCGGGGATTTTCGACATTCTTTTAGAGGTGCTTTGACTTCGTGGTGGCTTCCACGACTTTTGACCAAAGCCACCTTTTTAGTGATTACGTTCGGGAGACTCGTAAAGTCCTCTCACATAAGGAACGGCAGTGTCTCGGACATTGAACGCTGGATAGTTTGGGTTTGCATTGTACCCGGGAAAGACCTCCCCATTTGTGAGATTATGTAATTGTCTGTGATCATCGTGGTAATTTTACGCAAGCAACAATCCTCTACATTTCTACTTCTTTTGGGAGAATTAGAATCCCGTTGTATATATAATAGTATTACTCAAAAAAAAAAAGGGATTTCAAATTCTATTGTGACTGTGATCATTCTTCACGCAACTTCTCACTTGTCACAAGTGAGGTTGTCACAAGGTATAGGCATGAGAGGTCGTCACGATAACGAGAGAACAATGTCACATGTTCAAGATATCATGTCCCGATTGAAGTATTTCCAGTTAAACAATCAGAAGAAAGTCACGTTTAAGGCGAGGGGGATAAAAGCTTGGAATTTTAAATTGTAAGATGTTATTTTACATTAGGCGATACAAACTAGTCAGACTTCTGTGATGAAACATCACAAAAGATTGAAAGTAGAAGAACGGGAATTTCGGAGAGGAAAATAACCAGTTCAATGTCTCATCGGATCTCCCTCATTCCTATTTGAAGGTGCAAGAGGGAACCCTCAGAGACCGAGGGTCACTCTTTTTTGTTTTTTCACGAACGTGATCGACGAAGGTAATTTTCTGAGGTAGAAGACTATTCAAACCTCCAGCATCGTAAAAGTGAAGAGTGATAATCCTTCAGTAACGCCAAACTTTTTGTTAGATGGGACCTGTTATAATATAAATCCGATTGGTGGGCAGCGGAAGTGTTTAAAGTCAAATGAGTATTCCTGGAGCCATTCTGGAGCAATTTTGGAAATAAACGGGGCATCTCATTGTCCTGCTGCAATTTCCGAAGTCCATCGGAATGCACAACAGATATGAGTGATTGCATCAGATAGGATGCTTACTTACGTGTATCTAGACGTACCAGGGGTCCCATATTGCTTCAACTGCACTGGCCCATACCACTACACATTCATGAGGTCATCTACATAACAGTACACGTCCATCCGCTCGATAGAATTTGAAACGAGACTTGTCAGACCAGGCAACGTCGTTTCCCTTCATCAACAGTCCAATCTCGGTGTTGATAGGCACTGTCGAGGCGTAAAGCTTTGTATCGTACAATCATCAAGCATACACAAATGGGCCTTCGGCTCTGAAAGCCCATATCGATGATGTTTCGTGGAATGGTTCGAACGTTGACAATTCCTGATGGCCCATAATTGAAATTTGCAGCAATTTACCAGAAGGTTTGCACTTCTGTCACATTTAATGATTCTCCCAAATCATTGGTCAGGTTCTTTGTCCATCTTTTTCTGGTAGCAGGGATGTCGCACACTTACCGAATTTCCGATATCCAAGGTACATTTGTAAAATAGTCGTACGGGAAATTCCAAATTTTTTTACTACTTCGGAGATGTCTCATCTCTCGTTCGCCAACTATAATATGTTCAAACTCATTTTAATCTCAGTAACCAGCCATTCCAGCCGCAGTAACTGATCTAACAACTGTGCCAGACACTTGCTGTCATATATAGGCATTGCCGACCGCAATGATGTATTTAATCTGTTCATAATCTCTCTATTTGCATACGCATGCCTATATCAGTTTTTTTGCTTTTCAGTGTGTATATATATATATGAATAGATATATAACGAAAAATTATTATATTAATGAATCTTTGAAATTAAAATGTATAAAAGCATTAAAAATATATATTTATTTTTACCATTGGAATCATATTATTTCGCAATCTCCTAATAAAAGGGATATTTTTCCTTATCTTAAAAGATTGAACAAAATTTCGTAGAAATGCTTAAAAATAAAACGTCGTTTTGATAAAAAAAAACATTTCATATATATTTTTGAACAATCGGTTATATGGGAGAAATATTCTAAAATGTTCATATCAAGAAAATGTTTAAAGTATAATATTCCTGCGGGGAAAATGTTTGATGCATTTACTAATGCAAGCTTGTTTTCAGACAATAATGAAAGAACCAGTTGCTCGCTAAAAATCGAGGAAACCATTAGAGATTTATTTGTAAAATATCCGTTTTATTGTAAAGAGAGCATAAAGATACGTAAAATTTAAAAAATATCAAACATATCAAATAAGGAATATGCATTTTTGAACTTGAGCTTTTTTAGATGCAGAAAATATAAAATTTATTGATCTATATTTTAGAAACAAAATTAGATTTTATGGATATTTCTTCAAAGCATCATTCTGCTAAAATCAAGAAGATATAATGGTTTGCATTTGGTTTATGAATTTTTAAATATTCTCTTATATAACTGCACAAAAAATTTCATTGGTATTCTCTAGAATTTATTCTGTATTTTTAAGTCCTTGCTTGTATTTTGTAAGACTGCGGTACAACGAATCTCAATAACAAATGTTTTTTCTATATATGGAATAATTATATATACTGTGTGATTAAAAATTGAGTATATATTTAAGAAAGTAATAATTCATGGAGTAATGTAGGTAGGTAAAAATTGACACACATGTTTGTTAGGATATGCAACTTTATTGTAGCCACAAAAAAGTTTAAAAAGCCCAGAAATGGAGCTTTATGTGATAAGAAAAGCAATTATTAGCAAAACAAATAATAAAGAAGTAAAAGAGTATATTCTTTATAACAAATGCTAAAATGTGTACTGTAGAAGGACGAGACTCATTTATTACAAAAGGCATTGTGAAATAATTTTAGGAACCATTTTTATTTTGTTCGCTATGTTCCACAACACAGTACAAAAACAAAAACATATACAACGCACACACTGAGAGAGATCCCTCGTCCTATGGAAAAACAAAGTAGATAGCTCCCTTAGCGCCACCTATCATAAAAGGATAGGGGAGTAATTGTATCCGCTACAGTACTCAATTTATAATCACTCTGAATATATACGCCATGAAGCTTTTTGCTTCATTTCGAAGGAAAGTTCCCTGCATTATTACAGAGTGGAAGAGAAGGACAACGAAATAAAGACAAATGGAATCTCAAACTGTCTTAGTTTATTCTAATTTTTTCTTACGAACAAAACTGCCAATATGCAGTCCAATAACATTGTTCATCTCCATTTATAGTTCTTTATACCAGCCAATTAGTAATTCCTTCAAGTCACGTAGATGAGAAAACATAAGCGTTAGAAATCTGTGTTTATCTATGCAACTGGAAGGAATACGCAGAGAAACTTTCAAAAACCTTTACCAGGGTTGCTAGAAAGGAAACACAGGATACACAGAAACTGAACAAAAAGTGAAATAAATGTCACTATATATATGCATGTATACACATAGTTATGTGTGTGTGTGATGATATTCGAAGCAAATAACCAAATTCATTAGAATTATAATATAAAATAAATTCTTGTATCTGATTATATTACCTAAGATGACAACAACCTTTGTCAATATGTCTTTGTTTCTGTTTTTATTCTAACAACGTTTATTGACCACGAGAACATCAGGTTAATTTCTTCTTACCTCAGTTTAAACAGATAAGTGTACAATTTATAAACTTTTTACTTGTTTGTTTTTGTAAAATACAGTAGAACCACTTTTTAACGACCCCACGATACAACGACCCCTTCGTTAGAACGACATTCTTAAAAAGTCAAAATTATTTTACCAATTTTTAATGTTAATTTTGTATCATTATAAAGACCCCAAGAGTATTATATTTCGTTAGAACGACCGCCAATTTTAGTCCGCATCAGGAGCAAGTGGTCTATTTCACAATTAATGCACTGTGGTGCAACCTCAAGATACCTGTACTAATGATACCTGATACCTGAGGAGAGGAGAGGGCGTGACGAAAAGTAGAGAACTAAATCTTCAATTATCCTTTGATGAGTTTGTTGCGGTAGACGACACTTTACAGTGCTGTGCAGAAAATTTGAATGAGGACGATTTTATGGCCCGTATTACCGGAAATGAAGAAATCTGTGATTCTGAAGGAGTAGAAATCGTCCAAGCTTTTGAAAAAGTGAACGAAAAAAAATCCTTCAATTCAATCAATGCCTTGCGTCAATATTTTGAAGGACAATTTAATTCTGAAGATTTCTTTCAAAATCTAACAGATATGGAATCAGTGATAATGAAAAATTCCAAAATGAACTTGAAACAGGCTTCAATCAATGATTTTGTTTCAAAATTTCAATAATGGAAATACAAAGAAATAGAAGTGTTTTCTAGGTATGTAATGTTGCATCATTTCTTTGCTCAATTTTTTTATAATTTTTTCAATTCGTTACAAAGACCATGTGATGTTGGTCCCACAGGGGTTGTTATACTGAGATTCTACTGTATTATATCACAGACATCCTGCAATGGCAACTACACAGTGTTACATAAGAACAGGGTCCCCCTTGGCGAATTTGGAGATATTACCCAAAAATCAATTCATAAACTAAATTCATTTATAGTTTTAACTGCCAAATGTAATGGTATTGAATCACAAACCAGTAAGAAACTACATTTAAACGGAAATGATTGAATACTAGTTTAACTGCCTAGAAATTTCAGTAAAATCGTAGTTGTTTACAATAATTTAAGCTAATTAATTTAATTTCACAAAATTAACAACAAATAATAATATGGTGTCTTTATTATGTAAAAAAAGAGTTGCATATAGATAGCAGAATACCTAAATATTATAAATAATAAAATACTGATAGGTACAAATTCTTTCGAAAGTGACAGATCAGAACAAAACTTATGTTGCCATGATTATAGCTTTAACGTCTATTTGGCGGGGGTACCCTGTTCTTAAATCAAACTCATCTACACCTCGGATTATTCCAAGATGTTTTTTATAAAATGGTTTCAGTGTGTAAAATGTTTGGAAGTTTTTGGTTTAAAGATTAATAAACAATTTGAAATTTACTTTTTTATTTCAGCGATTATATTTTAAGTTTATAATTTAAGAATTTACAGTAAAATTTAGTAAACTAAAATACACTTTTAATCTGGGTGGAAAACTAACAAGACACTTTACTGTCAAACATACTAGCTGTTAATCTATCAATTAAAATAATAAATAAAGTATTTGACGAGGCTTTGTCTAGAAAATATTTTTGTATTAAAAATACTTAATATAGAAATTTGTTTATATATATATGTAATACATCAAAATTATTTCACTTTAATATCTGTTTAAAAACAACCTCTCTCCCATTGTAATTCCTTAAAATCAATTTCCCCAGCCAGAAAATGTCTTAATCAAAGAAGTTTCCTCGACTTAAAATTCTACCAACGCATTTCCCAAGGCTTTATGTGCAATATATGTAACTTTTCTGTCCATTCAACACAATCTCAGCAGTCGCCGGCAAATGGATTAGATTTTTCCCTGATCTAACAGTTAAATTCGCTAAGTTTCTTGACCTCTGGGAATATTCTATCTGTCTCGCTCTGAGGTATACCTCTACACCAGCAAAGTTTTTTCATATCATTCTCTTGATTGCCGTTGACTGGTAAATATGTCTTTATAGCTGGTCCTCAAAAAATATTTAAGTTGTTCTCAAAATTGTGCTTCTCTTCAGTGTGGCCCGACTGCAACATTATTCAATAGTCTAAATTCTTAAGCTTCTCCTTGCACAGTAATCCGGGAAAGTAAAATTATTAGGGGCAATAATCAAATATAACTGACCATTGAAGAATTTCTGGATTACATATATATTATTCAAGCATTTTCAAGGTACGATATTTTTATTTTTAAGGGATCATACGACTCTAAAATAAAAAAAATTATAAAAAATTTATCATTTTCGACTTCTCATAATTTGAAAAGTATCAGTTTTACAAACCTAGTTTTTAACATAGTTAGAACAAATTATTATCTTTATACACACACACACACACTTAATTCATTTTTGAATTATAAAAAATAATTTTGTTAAAAATGTTTTAAATAAGAAACACTTTGTTGTTAACAAAAATGATATCAAGACTAACTGACATATTTACTAAAAATAAAATTACGTTTAAGACAAACTTATTGTTTTGAAAATACTACAATATCTCAAAACAACTTAGAACCTAAATATGTACAGATTTAAGATACATATGTATTTAAAAAAAATGAATTTGTTTTCTTAAAAAGTAAAAATTATCCCAGAAAAAAAACATATTTTGGGAAATATACGAGAAAATTTGAGTTCAATCGGAAGAAACTCATATTGTATACAACATGTAAAAACTTCATGAAAAAATATTAAAAACGTTTTGAGAAAACATACGCGTTACATAAAAAAAACACAATTTGGAAAAATCAAGTTAAAGATTTTTAAGTTTAAATTTGTTTACAGTAAACAGGTGAAATGTTTTTATTTATAACTTCTCTCCATATTGGAATTTTTTAAGTGAATTATTTTAAAATGTTCGGAAATTAAATTATTTTTAAATATATATTTTTCTGAACAATCCAATTTTTTGTCAATTTAACAGTCGCATGACCACTTAAATGGATGTTTAATGCGTATTATATTGTGTAACAAAAACAAAATAATAAGTAAATTTAAATAAAAATTTTTAATAAAGAGGTTTTTGAAATTTAAAATATATGTCTATAATATGATTTATTCTTATACTTATATTTTTTTATTATAAACTAGAGAATGATATGATTTATATGTAGTTGTTTCTAAAGTAACAAAAGAACTAAATAATTTAAAAGTCCGCCTTGTTCGATTTCATTCTTACACAACAATAGTGAACAATGCTTTCCATCAACAAGTACTGTTAACTATGTGTTATAATAAAGTAATTATAATCAAGTAACAATAGCATTGTTAAAATAAATAAAGTAAATGAAACAATGGAAAATTTCTTTCTCTCCAATACGAAACCTTGTCCAAGATGGTGCTTGAAATTATCTTAGGATTTATTTTGCGATTTTTAGCGTTAATCTTGGGCGTTTTTCTGAAATTTTTGAATATTTTATTTTTTAACCATTGGAGTAGCAGTTCTAAAGAAGTAAGAAAGCATTAATAATGTTATAAATTTTTTAGTTTAAGAGAAACCAATTCTGCATCACTTTTCAATTGGTAAAATATCTAAAGTCACTTAAATTTCATTTTAAATGAAATAAATATATTCACTTGAGATAACTGAAAGGTTTGAAACAAGGACAGGGTACTGCTACAAACTTGGCCATAAAGCTCTGAGCATGGGAGTCTAACATTTTCTCCTGATCTCTCCGTGTCTAAAGAATCTCTTTTAATTTATATTATATTTGAATTCCGCTCTGCTAGTGCAACCTTTTTCTTATACATTAAATGCGCTTAATGCTTAAGAAAATTAGATATAGTGAACCATTACTGGTTCCCTGTAGCTAATATTTAATAGTTTGGTGCTGTTGCTTTGTAAACTGTAGAGGAATTCATTACACATAAATATAAATGCCCGGGTTTTAAGTAGTTTTGGTTAATTAAGTAAAACTGTAAAATTCTATTACAATGGCGTGATCTGCATTGATTAAAGTAAAAAAAATACCAAGGGATACAATGTTTGGATGGATCACATTTGTGTTTTACTAAACATCGCCAATAATATCGCCGAATTTGATAAAGGGTACCCTATTCTGAATTATTATCAACTGTACAGTAAAGATAACTATATCTAAAATATTTATTTAATGTAAAAAAAATTAAACGTAAAAATTACATTAAATATTTTTACAAGTTTGTAAAATATGAAATCGAAAAAATTCGAGATGTTTAGATAATTATTTAAATTGGTAGAATCCCATTTCCGGGGGCCGTCCGCCATGTTTTTGGATATATTTTTGTTCAAGTCATGGGCAAATTGTCCCAAAGTGATGTTTATAATTTGTACTTCGTTTTGTATTAAGTTTATACCCAATTTCAAAGTATATTTTGAACAAGAAAAACTTTGAAATTTTATTAAGATGAATAAAAATTAAAAAATATAAAATAGAATATAAAAAAATAGAGCAAGGTTTGTCAGAAAACTGGGTTCTAGAATTTGGCGACATCGCCCGCGCTTGGCGTGCCCACTAAACTTGGTTCGGCGGGAACCCTAAACTTCGATTTAGCATTTGTGTTTTAATAAACATCGTCAATAATATCGCCAAATTTGCCAAGGGTGGGCCCTATTCTGAAGTATTACCAACTGTACAATAACGATAACTTTATCTAAAATATTTCTTTGAAGTAAAAATTTACATTAAATTTTTTTACAAGTTTGTAAAATTTCAAATTGTAAAACTTCGTGATGTTTAGATAATTATTTAAATTACTACAGATATAGCGATTTCTAAATTAGTTTGATACCCGAATAAGTAGTATTACAAAGCAGTTTTCGATGACTTAGCTATTTTATGTTTAAGTAAATCATTATTTTTAAGATAATGATTTATCATCTTGCAAATATATTTTTCTAAATAAATATAAAAATATTATTAAAAATTTTATCTACAATATAAATAATTTTCCTATTTTCCTTTAAAAAAATTTAATTGATAAAACCTGCAATGTTATAGGCTCTATTTTGTAGATTCATATATAATAAACTCGATCGAATATTTTTGATAAAAAAGGCCAAATGAGAACTTAAGGCACCCATAGATTAATTAGTGTTTTAATCTCATTTCCATAGTATAACTAACATCATTGTAGTGTGCATTAAAATTTACACCACTTCTGAAATTTTGTGTTTGCCAACTGTACAAATATTTTAAATGAACGTAATTTTATGTTTACAATGATAGTGAATAGAGCAATTTGTCGCAAAGTCACGAACTACTATAATGCCCTTCCCATTCATTTTCATGTTTACAACAGCCAATAGACAAACAATAAACTGCCCTTCTATTTGAAACTAAAGCCAGAATTGTCATAAGTTGAGATGTGCCCTGCTGCTTGAAATCGCCTTATAATTATTATTATCTTTATGTATAAAATTCTCTGCTAGTGTTTGTAATAGAACTCCTCCTAAACGACTAACTGATTTTGATGAAGTTTTGTGTATATAATTAAGTTTAGATTCACAATTGGTTTAGATTTTAGTTCGAGAATGGTTTAGATTCACAATTTCATCCGATAGAAAATGTTTTTATTAAAAATCCAGAATTCCGTGCTTATTGAGATTATTATAATGCCGCTTGAAACCCTTCACTGCCAACGTATCTGTGGCCCAGTTGTCAGCGCAACGGATTGCAGTATGAGAAGTCCCAGGATCGATTCCCAATACAGGCAGTGTAGGAATTTTAATTTAGTCTAATTACGTTTGTGATGACTATACGCGTGGTGGCGTAAGTATTTTTTTAAAAAAAATTTTCTTACTTTTCCATCTAAACGGTCCAATTTATAATTTATTTAAAAATTTAAAAAAAATTATATTTACAGCGTTAAAACAGGATAACGTCTATCGGGTCATCTAGTATCATTATATATACTTACATAGTGACAAATCAACACACTAAGCTAGGTTTATAGATATTTTATGATATCCACATATAAAAAAAACCCAGTAAAATCGAAATGTCGTCTAAGAACTTTATTGTTAATAAATTTGATGATAATAAATATAAATAAAAATTAATATATTGGCTTAAATATATAAAATTTTAAACTCCCAATCACAGTTCTATTATTATTTCATTATATAAAGACACCGAAGTGATTAAATTTAAAAATTTACCATTTGTTTTGAAAGTGAGATATTGTAAAATTTAAATAATAATCATCCAATTTGAGCATGTAGGTAGTCGTTTAAGTAAAAAAAAATATCGTTAAATCGTCGACAGAATTGCTTGTCTCGGAGTATTAAATGCAGCAGAATTAATCGTTTATCTGTTAGTATTAGTATTTAGTATTGTATAGCATAGTATATATGGTATTTATAGTAATTATAAAGTACAGTATATACAGTATAGTAATAGTATAGTGTAATAGTACAATATTTATACAGTATATATTTAGAAGTAAAATACAGTACAGAAATATAGTATAGTAATAGTAATATGTATGTATAGTAATAGTACAAACAGTAAAATTACAGTTAGTAATAGTATAATAGTTAGTAAAAGTACAGTACAGAACTGTATGGTATAGTATTAGCACAATACAGTAATGTACAGTATAGTAATAGTATAATATAGTAGTAAAAGTACAGTAGTATAGTATATTAAAGTACAATTAATAATACAATAAAAATAGTATAATATAGTAGTAAAAATAGAGTACAGTACTGTATAGTATAGTAATAGTACAATACAGTAATGTACAGTATAGTAATAGTATAATATAGTAGTAAAAGTACAGTACAGTACTGTATAGTATAGTAATAGTACAATACAGTAATGTACAGTATAGTAATAGCATAATATAGTAGTAAAAGTACAGTACAGAACTGTATGGTATAGTATTAGCACAATTCAGTAATGTACAGTATAGTAATAGTATAATATAGTAGTAAAAGTACAGTACAGTACTGTATAGTATAGTAATAGTATAATACAGTAATGTAGTATAGTAAACATTTTATAGTAAACAAATAGATCGATTTTTTAATGCGCCCTCGCTGGACTAATGTAAATGTATGATAGCCAGAGCGATTTACTTACACTTGTAAAACGCGATATACAGCAAGTAGTCAGTTTAGTTTAGGATTGTGCATAGATTAGCAGTTTGCTAATTGAGCTTATCTAATAAAAAGTATTTTTTGTTAGGTGTGATCGTATTTCGAATAGACCAGCGTAGACCGTGCATTTAAAACTACCAAGTAATCCGAAATAATTCTTTTCTTTCACCCTTCATGGATAAATGTAAAAGAAAAAGAACATATTATTTTAACGATGAATGGGAACATCTATATTGTTTCGTTGATTACAAAGGGAAGTGTATTTGTTTGTTGTGTAATAATAGTGTTGCGATTCCAAAGAAAAGTAATATTGAATGACATTTTAAAACCGTTTATACCAATTTTGATAGTGACTATCCAATGAACTCTGAAATTAGAAAAAACAATTATTTCTTTAAAATGTTCAATAACTAACAAGCAAAGTTTTTTTTTTACTAAACCACCGCAACAACATAAAGCAGCAAAGATCGCGTCATATAAATATCGCATTTGCTAGCTAAGAATAAAAACCATTTACTGGAGAATTAGTGAAAGAAGCCATGTTAGAAGCTGCTGATTCACTTTTTGAAGAATTTAAAAATAAAAAAGAAAAAACAAGTTTCAGCTATAAAGACGTGAAAATACTCAAGTTTCACACTGAATTTTTTGATCATTAGGTGTGACACCAACAAAAAAGTTATAAATCTGTTTTTTTTTAATGCCTATTTATACCTGTTGATTATCTGAAATATCTTAGTTTCAAATTTAGTATTGCGTTAAGGAAAAACATTCAGTATTTAAAAATTACAGTACAGTACTGTATTTAGTATAGTATTACAATACTGTTTTTATAGTAAAAATATAATAGTATAAAAATAAAGTACAGTATTTTAGTATATTTTAATAGTACAATATATAGTATAGTATAGTAATAGTATTACAGTAATGTACAGTATTAGTATGTATATAGTAGTAAATACAGTACAGTATTATAGTATAAATAATAGTACAATACAGTTGTATTACGTATAAAAATAGTATAATATAGTAGTAAAAAATACAGTACATTTGTATAGTATAGTAATAGTACAATACAGTAATTACATAGTATTGTATAATATTGTAGTAAAAATACTACAGTACTGTTAGTACAGTATAGTATAATGTATGTTTTATATATAGTATAGTATGTACTGTATAGTTTAGTATAGTAGTAATGTATAGCTGTATAGTATAGTAAAATAATAGTAATAGTACTGTAACACTTTTATTTATGGTAAATTAATACAAGATTCAACTGTTAAGTGACTGCTTACCCCTTTAAACGGCCATTTTTTTTAGTATTGTTAAAATATTTTTGAGAGTGAGATAAATTTATAAAAAGAAAATCATTTATCTTATTATCTAAAATAAATTTGATTTTAAAGACGAATTTTTCTTTCTTTTGTTGGGATGTATATTTAGTAATAGACGGGAAAAGAGCTTTCCACTGACATTTAAAAATTAATGAAATTGGTGTTATGTATACTTCCCACGGCCTTATAAAGGGATAAGTAAAAATAAAGTTTATTATTAGCAATTTGTTTTTCTATTACAGAATTTAACAGAAAAGGGAAGAGTCAGCAATAAAGGAGAAAACACTAATGATCCAAATAACCAAGTATGTTTAAAAGACAATAAAGTATGCTTAGAGGACAATAATTTGCATGAAGAAATCTCAGACAGCGATAGTGAAATAGAATTCAATGGGGACAACAATAATTTTTATGATGAAAGTGATAATAGTTTGAATGAAAGTGAAATAAAATTAAATGACTATACAAACAATATTTATGATGAAAGTGATGACAGCCTGAGTGAAGGCGAAATCAGAATAGATAGCTATAAAAACAATATTTATGATGACAGTAGCGACAGTGATAATGCCAGTACAGCATACGAAGAAATTACAGTTGAAATCGAAGAAACAGTTGCTCGAACAACGTGAGTATTCATCAGTCCCCTATATAATAATTATCTGTCCGTCTGTCTCCGAAATTATGAAGCAGTTGAACATGTAATGGATAGGGGCTTCCATATTGAATTCTTGATGAGTTAAGGTTAGCAAAATTCAAAGCAAGTCTTTAAAACGTTCTAAATACCCCTCCTTCCCCCCTTTTTAGCATTTAATGCCCTTATTTCAACCCCTGCTTTCCCTGTTTAAGAGCAAGCTATTATGTTTATCACATAACAAATAGGTAAAGAAACATTTTTTCTAGCTATGTAATCAGTTTGAAGACACTGTGATTTTGATAACAATAATTGATTGATAACAATAAACGATATGCAAATTGAGATAAAATTACTTCCTCCCCCTTAAGTCACACGTAATAAATTTCAAAACAAAATGACAAAACACACCTTATATTATCCTGAATTTATGTATATTATCCTCTAAAATATAAGAATTGTATACATAATTAAAAAAAATTCATCAATTGTTGACTGTCTACAATTTTTTTCTAAGAACTTATTGATAAATTGTTCGTAATCCTATCGATTTAAAATTTCGATATTTTGTTTTAACGTTAAATCATTTCGTTTTCTGGCTTCCATATCTACAAATTTTATGTAACCGAGCAAGGCATAAAATATGAATACGTTGCTTCTCGGTTCCTATAAGAATGTGTTGCCTTCTGCTTATCTGACAACCACTGACTACCAGCAGGGTGTGCGTATTTCTGAAAAAAATTAGGAACGTGCAATTCCCACTCCTTTCTTCATTCTCTTTTTCCCCAGTTGGAAGAGAGAGTGTTTTCAAAAATTCATACAACAGCGAAGGAAAAGAAAGGATGCGTTCCTTCTGAATAGATTGTGAATATTTCTTTACCAATTAAAATGAGGTTCGAAAACTGATAACATTAACCGATGTAACGATCCCATAAAGAGATATGTTAACATACAAATGAATAAAGAAAATCGGGACCAAGTGATTTCGATAACAATAAGCGATTGGTAACATTAACCGCGATCAAATTAAGTGGAGTCTACTGTATATATGTGTATATTTAAATGTTTTACTCTGTGTATTTGTGAATAGCATAATTCTGTATGTGTTTTGATAGAAAGTTTTGACATTTCCATCCTATTTTAGCTATGAGTATTCAGAAAATTTTAAAGACAATGAAAATGAAAACATCAAAGAAACCAACGTTGATACCACTGTCGAAATAAGCAGATTTGAAAATAAGTTCACTATTAGACGTCCCATTGCAGCTGCAAGTCACTCTACTCCTGGTCATGAGAAATTTGAGATAGAATTGGAAAGGTAAATATAAGAATATTTTCCTCTATCTTTAAGTTGATAGTGAATTATAATTTTTTTAACAAAATTGCTAGAAAATTTAATATGTTATTAGCAGTATAGTTATAACAAGGCTCTCACAGCTTCAAAATAATATCTTTGTAATATCTAAGACAGTCACAATTTTTATTTACCTGTAAGTTAGTTGACTTTTTAAAACTATTTTATTTTAAAATCCAATCATTAAAAAAATATCCACATATTAGCAACAAATGTATCTTGTTGTTGTCATATATAACTTGGTCAAACCAAGTTCGATATGACCCGGAGACTACTCGATTTAAGGCGAAGGAGTGCTTATTTCGTTTCAACGAGCACCTAAATGAAGAAAGTACGACTTATGCTCAAGTGGGTCCTCGTAATTTTGAAGCAAGGACCAAGCAGAAGACCCATACACTTGAACTGTCACCCCCAGAGGTATTGATTGAGAACATGGAGACATTGCGAAAATGACCATACTTTACGTGCCCCAGTGACCTTTAGCGAACACTGCGGATCTATTCCGGCTCGTGTTCCGAACCCGCAACCTCTCACTTACGAGATCGTTGCCTTGCAAAAATTCACTTTTTATTTATCCTTGCGATGAATATATATATATATTATATTTATATATTTATATATATATATATATATATATATATATATATATGTATATATATATATATATATATATATATATATATATATATATATATATATATATATATATATATATATATATATATATATATATATATATATATATATATATATATATATATATATATATATATATATTTATATATATATATATATATATATATATATATTATATATATATTATTATTATATTATATATATATATTATTTATTAAATTATTAAATATTTCATTAATAATACAAATATTGAAATTATTTGTATTATTAATGAAAGAAAAGTTTTTTTCTGTAATACAATTCTGTTTTTGAGAAGTTTTCTTCTGGTTTGTAACACTTCTTTCTCACTTAAGCATAGAAGAAATAACTGGATTCACTGCTTACGATCATGAATCTGATACAACTGACAATTCCTCTCACCGTGACGCTGTCGATGAAGAAGAAAGAAATGTTGACGTTGTGACTCCCTCCGTCAGGTAAATACTATGTTCTATTTAATATAAATTAAATTTATTTATTACAATTTAAAATCATACTAAGTAGTTTAAAGTTATGCTTAGAAATATATTATCAGTCTAAGTTTATCCTTGTTGTAATGTACTTACAACACTAACACCAGTGTTCCTACTCAACAAGGAAACACAGTAAAAATATAATATCTTTTATTTGGAATAAAATATTTACTATGTACACTATTTACAAATTAATACATTACTTGATTAATATGTGACATAACCAGCAATTATTTGGATCTTATATTCATCAATACACAATAATTATTACAATTTTCTTTTTGAGAAACGTTATTCCTTAATCAAAATATTGCATTAATAACTATGTCCCAAGTAACAATCATGAATATGATAAATCTGTTTATCTAAAGTAATTACAGGGGAGCAGCTTTGATTGGTAAAAAGAAGACTGGACGTCGGGCGTAAAGGGCGTTGGTACTGGCATAGCGCCGTTATTTTGCTGTACGTCTGTGCTGGTGTGCTGGTCATACGCATGCGGGTTCAAGAATCGATTGCTGGCCTGGGCTCTCGGGGCACTTTGCTCACCCCTTCGGGCGTGAAGGTGGGCTCTTTAAAATAGAACCTTTTCTAAAAGCTGACATTATTTTTTAGCCCCTTTCCCTCATAACTCACGCCTACATCTCTGTCTCGGCTTGACCGTTATGCTTGTGTAATTTTTGATATATAACTCCTCGAAGTCCCACTAAAACTCGAAGTCAACAGCTGCACCTAAATTCTTCTTGGAAATTTATTCCATAGCCGTGTATGCATGTTCTGACCATTGTGGGAAAGTACATCGGAACAATCCTAATATACTGTCACTTATCCCAAAAACATGAAATTCAATTGAAATTTACAAACACTTTAAAATGTGGTGAATACAAACATCCATTTCTGTTTGTTACATTTACCCAAATATCCATACCTTAGAATTTTTTTTCCATACCCAAACAAGTATAATTTAGTGTTGATTCTTTCAAACACATTTTCTTTCTAAATATTCGACTTTTATTAAAAAAAATTTCTATTTACAGAAAATTTTTGTACTATTAACGTATAAATGATAAAAGCAAAAAATATATTACAAAATGTAAGAGTATTAACCTTTCGAGAAAAGCGATTCCACTCTTCTTTGCCCAGCATCGCCCCCACGGGAAGAGTTCCGGTTGATATTGAGAGACCAGCTTCGCGTATGCATAAAAGAAGATCGTAATGTTTTATTAGAATAGTTAAATCCTAGATTTAATTACTAGATAGCGTTAAATGAAACGATTTTCACAACAGTCGACTCTATAGTAATTACGTGATAGTCCACAAGGAGTTAAGAATACAAAGTGTTCCAAAACGACCGCATAAACTCTGCATAGCTACATTCCTCGTTAGAAGTACATAAAAACTGCCCAAAGAAGCGATCTTGTAATGTAAGATCCATAGTTTACGAGATAAATACCAAAAACAAAGTATGACGTCAGTGAAAGAAAAACACTTTATTGGTGATATAAACAACAGTATTTGCATATCTTTCAAGACGATAATGTTTAAAACTTCCGC
Source organism: Pardosa pseudoannulata (assembly GCA_032207245.1). Taxonomy (NCBI): domain Eukaryota; kingdom Metazoa; phylum Arthropoda; class Arachnida; order Araneae; family Lycosidae; genus Pardosa; species Pardosa pseudoannulata. Next base: position 3,621,591 of record CM063500.1, on the reverse strand, counting down.
CGCGCATATCGTTATGCATGCGTTCGAGGCATGAAATGGCATTAAGCTGCCGTTGAACCGGTATTTAAGAGGCTAATGTACGACCGATGTAATGGAAATACATTACGAACTGTTAGGGAATATGCCTGTGTATATACTGATGTTGATATGTTCAATAAAGTGTTTTTCTTGATCCGGAAGTAA
>CM063500.1:3603908-3616408 GCA_032207245.1 Pardosa pseudoannulata | reverse complement strand
TCGACGAAAACACGTACATCCTCAGTCAATGTGTTTGTAACTTCTCGAAAAGGCACAGAAGCTAAGGAAACCTTCCAACTACCAGCAAATCATTACTATTTAATAGGAACAGCTAATTAAGTGTCCATATAATAATAAACACTTTACTTGATTTAATTACAAGTAAGTTTTTCATGTATCTGACTAATTTGTAGATAACTTTTTATTTTTCTTATAGAAATATTCATACTATATATTCGATACTAATTAATTTTAATGATTTACCAAACATCGTTGTGGTCCTTTTGAAAATATCTCGCAGCGCAATACAATGCTATAGTACACATGTTGAGAATTACTGCTGTGTGGATGAATCACTTTTTAGCATCTTAACATGTTGACTGCCAGACACATTTTCAACGGTTTTTCCAAGGCGACGACGTGAAATTTTCATTATCGGATGCATATGTTGAAATATTATTTGCAGAAGATAAAATGAGTTATAAAATCAGGCTAGATGCAGTTTTCGTGGTGGGGATTGTAAACAGTTTATAACGTGGAAGCTTCTTGACATCATTCCCGGTTTCTTTTGAACCATCCCATATCATCGATAAAAAAAACCTTGCAGAAAATAAGAGAATCACTCCACATACGATGGTAAATGACTTTACTTTTAAAATGTCATCACTCAATTAAAAAACATTAAATTTAACATTAAAAATACAGGCATCTTCAAAAATCATAGGATATATTGAGAAACGAGACACAACTCTCTAATCGTCAAAATAATAACACATCACAACATAACGAGCGACTTGCCTTTATATATTCAGCTGGTTGTGAAATATGCAGTTTGCGAAACAAATAAGCATACCGTGAGGGCTTCTTCACGGAATAGACGAAAAGACAATTAGAAAGTGCTGGTCAAATTGAAGAAAATAAACTGAATGTTACATTAACAAAAATGTAAATCAGTGTGTGGTAGGAGTTAACAATCATAGCCAGGAAGATAGAGTCATTCTACACAGTATTAATTAATTTCTCTATAAGACGTTATATGGGCTAAATATAATTAGAAATGAATGTTTTCAGCCTTTAAAAATGATAAGAGAGTAAAATCATTAATTTAAGTGCGGGGACGTTTTTTCTTATATCATTGCCACTACCAAGCCACAGTTATTTGTTAGCTATTTTATGAGAGGACGGTAAATGACAAACATTACTTCAGAGGACAACACACACAGAGTAGGTCCTCATAATCTAGAAACAAACCTAGCAGCTGTCTGTTCCTCCGCTGATATGTATGGTAATTATATGCTTATTGTTATATATATATATTTAACATTGACATAAATGATATTAATTTAAACATATTATAAAAGGTATTCATATTTATAACACAATATCTTATTATGTAACGTATGTCTTTCTGTTATAAATAATATAATATTTTTTTAATATATTAAATATTGTATATATATATATATTTATATATATATTTATATATATATATATATATATATTATATAATATATATATTATATATATATATATATATATTATAATCTATATATATATATATATATATATATATAATATATATACTGTTATATTTTTTATTTTTTGTGTATAAGATAATTTAAATTCATTTAAAAAATTTTTGTTATATAAATAAATGAAAATAAATACATCGTAAGATTAGCATTAAAGTATTGGAAGGATTATGATATGTAAAAATATTGTCTTCTATAGAGCTATCAAATTTATTTGTCTACCCGAAAAAGAAAATGGAGCAATGATTTTAAAAGAAATTTATAATAAAGATATATTTATAGAAAAAATGTATTATATATATATCATAATTATTTCGTTGTAGATGTTACAATAAAATATATATATATGTAAATATATATAATATAATAATCTGAACAGTAATACAAAATGCTCTGAAGTTCGGATAGAGCTTAGGATTTTTGTTTTATTAACGAATGTTATGGCGATGTATAAAAGTCAATCATTTTACAATTTCTTTGGCGAACATTGTTTACTGACTAATGTACGTCAATTTTAATTTTAAGGAAAATCTCAACATAAATCTTTATTATTCGCCTTCTAGAAATAACTAATCTTTTATAAGTATTTTGCAATTCCTTAGTACTGTAGAAAGTAAGGAAAGTAAATTTATATTAGGGAAAGAAAAATAAAATTGACCTCCCCTCTTACTTAACTGGAGGAAGAGATTAATTAATTTTCTAAACTCTGTTTTAAAGTTCTAACTAAAACATTTTGTATGTAACGTACTATAAGAAATATCCTGCACAATATCATAGTATTATGAGTAATATTTCAAAATATTTGGTCGAATAAAATATTGTTTCAGAAAACAATTCGAAACTAAAAAATCATCATAAACGAGCTTAATGAAAGATAAACAAATATCGGTAGTCAAAAAAGTGAAATTGCTTTGTTTCAAAATTTAATTAGTTATGAACTTTTGAGAGAAATTTGGATGAGAGACATATACAGATTATTTGTATTTTTAGCAGAATATTGCCATTCGCCGCCGAAATTAATTGTAAGTGAAGAACATGTTACACAACCAAATTATTAATGTTTGTTTTTTATATGCACATACAGCATAAGGTAAGAAAGTTTGATTTTCTATTTATCTTCTTCTAGGAATTAAGATTTTAAATTTAACTTTCTGTACTACTTCAATCTAGATAAATTAGCTTCAAATATGTATCTGAATAGTTCAAAATTTTCATTATCTATCATGGTTATCCTAGTCGAGATATTTTCTGTTTACACACACATATATATATTTTATATATAACAGAAGAGTACACATATATATATATATATATATATATATACATATATATACATATATATATATACATATATATACACATATATATATATACACACATATATATATACATATATATATATACATATATATATACATATATATATATGTGTGTGTGTGTGTATATATGTGTATATATATATATATGTATATATATATGTATATATATATATATATATATATATATATATATATATATATATATATATATAATATATCAAAATTATTTACCTTTAATATTTCCTTAAAACCTCATTTTTCCCATTTTAACTCCTTAAAATATTATAAATGTCTAAATCAAAGGAATATCTTCGACTTAAAATTCTTTCAATACAATTTCCAAAGCTTTCTGCCCTATATATGTAAATTTTATGTCTATTGAACACGTCTTCCAGCTGTCGCCGGTAAATTGCTCCGCGTTTTTTCCTGATCTTAATAGTTAATTTGCTGAAAGTTTTTCTACCTTGGGAAAATTCTTTCTGTCTTTGCTCTTGGGTGAACCTGTATTCAAGTAAAGTGATTTTTTGTGTCTTTCCTTTGTCGTTGACTAGTAGAGATGTCCGTTTTAATAGTTTTATTAGACATGTGCCGTTAGCTGATTACTATTATCTGATAAGGCTTCTCCTTGCCAGTATCCCGAGCGAGTAAAACAATAGTCTACATAATTATTGTGATTACAAGAATAATTATTACATATATATGTATACATATATATATATATATATATATACATATATATATATAATATATAATATAATATATATTTATATATATTATATATATATATTTAATATATATAAATATGTCAAGTTTAAAATTATTAAAATCAAGCGAGTTATAATTAAAAATATTTGAACTCACTAACGATAACATAATAGAAAAAGACTTTCTCGACAGAAACTATACAGAGTAAAGAATTTGACGCGGAAGTAGACAAAAAGGAAATTGTTAGGTAAGCAACGCCAAAAGGCTTCTGTGCTTGGAGCGGGCTGGTTTTGCACGGTTGTCGCCCCAAAATGTGAACAAATAATATCTAATAGCTTAATCATAGAAAAAAGGAATACAATAGCGTTATTTTATACATGAATAATATATGTCTTCCATGACTTGATACTCGGAACATGTAATATATATATATATATATATATATATATATATATATATATATATATATATATATTTATATATATATATATATATATATATATATAATATAAATTATAAAAATGTGGACAAGGAGAAAGCTAAACAGCTAGCACTAATAAATATGCTGTCGGTCGACATTGAAGATAATGCAACAAATCTAATTAAAACTTTATTTCAGAGCTACTAAAACGGACTCTTTACTAGGCAACGACAGACAAGAAAGACACAAAAATCCTCTGCTCGAACAGAGCTGCACTAAGAGCGAAGACAGAAATTTTTTCCGACTTACTCAGCGACTTAAGTGCAAGATCAGAAAAAAACGCTTTCCATTTGCCGGTGACAGGTGTGAAACGTGTTGAATAGTCACAAAATTACATCTATAGGACAGAAAGGTTTAGGAAATGGTCGAAAGAATTTTAGTCGGGGATCCTTGATTAAGATTTAGATGGGAAAAGGATTTTAAGGAATTAGAATGAAAGAAATTAAGAATATTAAAGTTAAATAATTTTGATATTACACACATATATATATATATATATATATATATATATATATATATATATATTATATATATATATTTATATATATATATATATATATATATATTTATATATATATATATATATATATAAATATATATTAATGTGTGTGTGTTTGTGTGTTATATATTTTAATGTATACCGCTAAAATAATAATAGCATAAAAGAAAAAAATCATAAAAAATATGTGCAAATATAACCGTTAGAATATTTATATACCATACAAAATGATTCATTTCTTAAGGAACTCCTTTTGCCGTATTGCACTCTAATTTCTCCATAATTCAAGAAAAATGCTTTCTGTTTCTCCAAAGCATACCTGTTTAATGATAAACACAATGACAAGAATCTCCAACATTTAAAATAGAAATGCATAAAAGTATTTATCCGGAATATTTTGAAATGAGTATTCCGAAACAAATTCACCAAATTGATAAAAGTATTTTTAGGTTTAAACAAAGGGTGTCACAAAAAAAACCTATTTTTGCAGTAAATAAAGTTAAACATGGTTTAGACAAAAATATTTAGACATTGAAGCGAACTTATATTTTTTGTTCAAAGGGACTTTGTATCATTACCAACAAAAACGTGTGTACTATAAATGTGTAACTAAAAGCTAGGGCTCAAGAATGAGAAATGGTAGTCATTTTAAAATCATCCAGAAATATTAGGAATTTATTGTAAGAAAAAAGAGGACGTCAGCGGTAGTACACTCATTTATAACAAGGAATCTGTCATTCTAGGAAGAGTTTCGACAATATGACAAAGTGGTTTGTGTTGTAATGTTATCTTTCCTTCGAATCTGGGAGATTATAGCAAGCAAGTTTCATAAAAAAGAAGAGTTAGATGTTATATTCTTAAATGACATTGTATACTATATAAAGCTACAGAATAAAATGCATTTATTGATTCTCTATTTTATAATTAACAGTGATTCTACAACATTTTGTAGCTTGTTTGTTATACAATATAAATGCATTTATTTCATAAAATGTAATTGCTTTTCAGTAATTCTTAACATTATATTCATAAAATTATACTCATAATTTATAACATCAAATTAAAGCCATTTTTAATAAAATTCTTTATTATAACACAAAGTATTTTTTAAATGTCGTGTACATATTTGTTTATAAAAACGGTATCTAAATTAAATGGAATCTATTGTGTGTGTGATGTTTGAATGTATCTGTGTATACTATATACATATATATATATTTATATATATATATATTATATATATTATATATTTATATATATATATATATACATATATAATATATAATATATATATATTATATATATATATATATATATTATTGTATAATAATAATAAATAATATATTATTCCAATAATATATATATATTTATATAATTTTTAGTTTTTATATGTGTGTGTGACTTAGTTAAATTTTTAATTTATAACGCTAATAATAAATCATAGCATAAAAACTATAAATAAATTATAGAAAAAAAAACTGTATATATTTTTACTTACGATAGACTATTTACATTAGAAAATACAAAATTATTCACCTTAGAACTCCTCACCGTTTTACACTAAATTCCACCTTAACTCAAGAAATACTTTCTGTTTCTCCAAAGCATACCATGTTTAATTATAAACACAATGAGAAAAAACTTCGAATGAGAAATGCATACATGTATAGCACCTGGAATATTTTGAAATGAGTAATCCGAAACAAATTCGTCTAGTTGGTTAAAATTTATTTACGGTTTAAATAAAGGGTGTATCACAAAATACATATTTCAGGACAGGAAAAAAGATGAATTATGGGTTTCGTCAAATAAGTTTAAACATTGAAGCGAACGATCGAATTCTGCAATTTTAAAGGTTTTTTGTCCCATTACCAGCACTAACGTGTGTACTATCAATCTAGAGGGTATAACTAAAAGCTAGGGCTCAAGAATGAGAAATGGTAGTCATTTTAAAATCATCCAGAAATATTAGGAATTTATTGTAAGAAAAAAGAGGACGTCAGCGGTAGTACACTCATTTATAACAAGGAATCTGTCATTCTAGGAAGAGTTTCGACAATATGACAAAGTGGTTTGTGTTGTAATGTTATCTTTCCTTCGAATCTGGGAGATTATATCTAACAAAGTTTCATTACAAAGAATGGAGTTAGATGTTATATCCGTAAGTAACATTGTAAGATTATATAAACTACAGAATAAAATGCATTTATTGATTCTTCATTTGCGTAATACTAACAGTGATTCTACAACAGGTTTTGCAGCTTAATCATTTATACAATATAATGCATTCATTTCATAGAAAATTTAATTCCTTTATCAATTTCAATATATAATATCAAATTAAAGCCATTTTTAATTACATAATTAACACAACTACTACAACTTTATACACAAATTAATACTTTAATTTGTGTTGTAGTAATAAATTATTTATTAATACAACACAATTAAGTATTTTTTAAATGTAATGTGCATATTATTTTGTATATTATATATTTATATATATATATATATATATATATATATATATATATATATATATATATATAAATATATATATATTTTATATATATATATATATATATATATATTTATATGTGTGTGTGTGTGTGACTGTGTAATAATAAAATTCGCTAAAGTAAATACTACTTAAATGTTTTCTGTTTTCCATTTAATCTAGATTCTATAACAAACTAAAATACATTTTCATAATAATCAAAACACTCTTACCCGCATTTAATTAGAAATGCAGTAAAAACAGAAAATGTCATGATTCCTGAAACATCGTAAATTAGTAGTTAATAAAAAGGCTGGCAAAACAATTTTGTGGCTTTTTTTGAGATTATGATGCAGTATATCAACAAATAATTTCTGTATTTGTATTAATTTTAACTACAGATTTGTGTGTTATCTCATGTTCTAATAAAAGAAGTTTTTATAAGTGAACGTCTGCATTAATCTTGGGTTACATACTATACTATTTTTACATTATATGGATTTATTAAGTTATCTTATATTATACACACACACAAAAATTTATATATATATATATAAAGTATGTATATATGTATGTAATACATCTATGTATATATATATATATATATATATATATATAATATATATATATATATATATATATATATATATATTTATATATATATATATATATATAATATATATATATATATATATATAAATATATTTATATATATTTTTTTATATATATAAAATTTTGATTCCTTTCATACCACATTCCGTCATCTCATGGAATATTCTCTCGGGTCGTGTCAAAACCGGAAACTCAACGACGATCATAATTTCGAATTGACAATTCTTTTTACTGTATATATATATATTTATATATATATATATTATATATATATATATATATATATTATATATATATATATATATATATATATATATTGTATATATATGTATATATATATATATAATATATATTTATATATATATATATATGTGTGTGTGTGTGTGTGTGCGTGCATATGTATATGTATATATATGTATTGTATATAATAATATATATATATTATATATATATATATATATATATATATTATATATATATATTATATATAATATATATGTATAGTGTATTGTAATAAGTGGGTGTAGAAATAGTTGTTGATTTTTATTAGGGAACATGCCTTATTTATAAGATTCAATATCATTTAATTTATAATATTTCATTAAATATGTTATATTTTAAACAAATAAACAGTATTGATTTTCTATATTTTTGTAAATATAGAATCCTGTATATTTTTATTAAGCATCTAATAATAGGTAGAAACGTCAGTCAAATGTTTTAACTCACTTCATCTTTTACTTAAATTATAAATATTATTGATGAAACTTCAAATTAGATTTTTTTTTAAATATCTGGTTAAGGTAAAATGATGGAATGCACCACGCTTATATATTTAGAGACATAATCAAATTAGTTTGGGTATTAAATCTTTCCAACATAAAATTCACCCACTTTCTTAAATAACAGCTTCTAATTAATTTCACTATGACATAATGCTTTAATAATAAGCTTCATTACAAGTAAACATTCCAAATAACTCCTCATTGCAGTATCTTCTATATTCTTATAAATATTTTAGGATGAATTTCTTTAATAAAGAGTGTCAGATATCTCTTCTCAGATGGAACTCAGTGACATATGCGATTCCTTTTTTTCTACGGAGAGCGAATCGTAAACTGCTAATTTCCCATTCGAACAAAAATACCCTAACTCGTTTAAATTTAATGAATCTGTAAGTTTCTTATTAGAGAAAGATTAAATAGTTCTGTGAATTCCCATTAATATGGCTTTTAAATCACATATATCTTAATTGCTTCTTTTAATATCAGTCACTTCGCCTTGATGGTAAAACACCCAGTTGTGAAAATTTATAAGATGAAATTGATGACCGTTTTCAACTGGAATTAATTGAAATTTCAATAGTAATAAAAATCAAATGACTGTAAAAATTATACATTAACGGAATAAAAAAAGGTTTTATCACATTCAATTGCGTAACAAGACTAAAAGTTTCATTTATTTAAATTATTGTATAATATCATATGTCATTTTGTAAAGGTAAATATTGAAAATTTTAAATCAGAAACATTTGTAAGATTTATTAGTTAAAGCTACCGCAGGCACTTTTAGTTAACCTTAATTGTGTTAAATTTATTTTCCCGAAAAAGTTATATGGCTTTGAAAGTACTTGAAATAAAAATATTTGGAACTAGTGAGTAATACATTAATTGTTTTTGAAGTTATTAATTATTTGGGGTTAGAAAGTTATTTAGAAAGCTACATACACATTATCCTTTAGCATTTGTGAGTTTTTTATTTTTATAAGCAAACAATGTAGAAGATTTAATAAAACATCTTTATACGTTAGAGTAAAGTATAGCGGTAATAAAAAGACAGGTTATTAGTAACAATATGTTTTGTAGAAAAAAGGGTAGAACATATGTCTCTATATGTGTGTTTGAGGGCTAATTTCTATCAGATGTAATGAAAGTAAATAATATATTTCAACTAAAAAAGTAATTTAGAAATGCGCCTGAAATATCTGCAATAGAAAGATTGGTTATTAGTAATAAAATATCGGCAATAGCCAGATTGGCTAGCAGTAACAATATATTTTGTACAAAGACAGGAACAAGATGTTTGTAAATGTCTTTTTAAGAGCTAAATTCTATAAGATGTAGCTCAGTAAATAATATATTTCAACAAAACAAGTAAATTACAAATGCTGAATTGTTTTGGAATAGAAAGATCGTTATTAGTAATAATATTAGCAATAGAAGATGGCTAATAGTAACTATATTTTTACAAAAGACAGGAACAAGATGTTGTAAATGTCTTTAAGACATAAATTCTATCAGATGTAACGCAGTAAATAACAAAAATTTCAACTAACAAGGAAATTTCCATATAAATATTTGGAATAGAAAGATTGGTTATTAGTAATAAATATTAGCAAGATAAATTGGCCAATAGTAACAATATATTTTGTACAAGACAGAACAAGATTTGTAAATGTCCCTTTAAGAGATAAATTCTATCAAATGTAACGCAAGTAAATAACAATTTCAACTAACAAGGAAATTACAAATGCGGCTGAAATGTTTGCAATAGAAAGATAGGTTTAGTAATCAAATATCATAAATAGAAAGATTGGTTATTAGTAAAAATATATTTTATACAAAACACGGGAACAAAATGTCTGTAAATGTCCCTTTGAGGGCTAAATTCTATCAGATGTAACGCAAGTAAATAATAAATTTCAACTAAACAAGTAAATTACAAATGCACCTGAAATATTTGCAATAGAAAGTTTGGTTATTAGTAACCATATATTTCGTACAAAAGACATTAAAAATTTCTATGTCCCTTTAAAAGCTAAATTTTATAAGATGATATATTAGGAATTTTATAAATTTTATAATTTTATAAGGCAAGTAAATAATAAATTTCAACTAAACAAGTAAATTACAAATGCGCCTGAAATGTTTGCAATAGAAATATTGGTTATTAGGAATAAAATATCGGCAAAAGAAAGATTGATTATTAGTAACCATATATTTTGTACAAAAGACCTTAACAAAATGTCTGTAAATGTTTTAGAGAAAAATTTCTATAAGATGTAACACAAGTAAATAGTAAATTTCAACTAAACAAGTAAATTACAAATGCGCCTGAAATATTTGCAATAAAAAGATCGGTTATTAGTAACCATATATTTTGTACATGAGACATTAACAAAATGTTTCTAAATATCCCTTTAGGAGCTAAATTCTATACGATGTAACACAAGTAAATAATATATTTCAACTAAACAAGTAAATTACAAATGCGCCTGTAATGTTTGAAATAGAAATATTGCTTATTAGTAACCATATATTTTGTAGAAAAATCATTACCAAAATTTCTGTAAATGTCCCTTTATGAGATATATTCTATTAGGTAAAACGCAAGTAAAAAATAAATTTCACCTAAACGAGTAAATTAGAAATACGCCTGAAATGTCTGCGATAGAAAGATTGGTTATTAGTAACAATATGTTTTTTACAAAACACAGGAACAAAATGTCTGTAAATGTCCCTTTGAGGGCTAAATTCTATAAGATGTAACACAAGTAAATAATAAATTTCAACTAAACAAGTAAATTACAAATGCGCCTGAAATGTTGGCAATAAAAGGTTTGGTTATTAGTAATAAAACATCGGCAATAGAAAGATTGGATTTTAGTAACAATATATTTTGTACAAAAGACAGGAAGAAAATGTTTGTAAATGTCCTTTAACAGCTAATTTCTAAAAGACGTAACGCAAGCAAATAATAAATTTCAACTAAATAAGTGAGTTACAAATGTGCCTGAAACGTTTGAAACATTTATAAACTGTACAAACAATTATTTCTGGAGATATAGTACATACTGAAATATAAAAACCTTTATTCTAAAAACACTTTTCAAAGTTTTCCTAAAATTAATATTTCTGTTATTTTCAGAATGAATGTTTCGCAAATTTATGAAAAACGCTATAGATGTGAAAATGTTTTATGTTTTTAATTAATAAAAAATATACCCTATAAACGATATGAAAATAATTTTGCTCACTTATTCTTTTGAAATAGGAAGATTATAATCTAAGGTTTTATACCAAATTAAGATAAAAGATATTTTTTATTTTGTAAAGATAAAACGCTAAATTTCTGAACTTTTAAAATAAAAAAAAGCCGTAGACCAAATGGTTCCTTGAAATTTAGAAGTAGGGACCAAACAGAAGACCCCCCCCCCAGGCTTGCATGAAAAAAGGCTGCAGTATCATTTACGTACGCTTTCGTTTTGTAAATTATTTATCAATATAGATTTCGACTATGATTTACTGTGTTACATAAATTTAAAATAAAGAAATTTAAAATGAGCTGTGTTTCTCCAATGATACACACAGTATTTAGTATAAAACTTTCAATAGGTATTTCAAGAATTAAACATTTCTCTGTTACATTTTTTGCCTCATATTTTTTGTTCAAATAATAATTTTACATTAAATTTAAAGATACAGAATTTAATTTATTTTGAAAGAACGGGACAATAATATATATATATATATATATATATATATATATATATATATATATATATATATATATATATATATATATATATATATATATATATATATATATATATATTATATATATATATATATATATATATATATATATATATATATATATATATATATGTATATATTATATATATATATATATATATATATATATATTTATATATATATAATATATATAGACCCAAAACACACACACACACATATATACATATAAGAATAAATATATATATATATATATATATATATATGTATATATATATATATATATATATATATATATATATGTATATATATGTATATATATA
>CM063500.1:3573908-3596408 GCA_032207245.1 Pardosa pseudoannulata | reverse complement strand
TACAATTGTATATATTCAAAACTATTCACATATTTTTACATTATACAAATTTATCTAAAATACACAAGTTTATGTGTATACTTAATGCTTATCCAAATTATATACATATTTACATTTATACAAATATGATTACATTTTTACAATGTATTTACTTTTTTATAAATATGTAGACACATTTACATATTTTATAAAAAATTTGACAACACACAAATGATTTCACATTTAGATTAGTTACTTAATATTCACAATATAAAATTTTTCAGTTAAAAATTATATCAGAACTAAATTTCATACAATATTTGAACACATATTTATTTTATTTTAGATAGTTTTTACTATTTTTCATTTATAAACTGTTTAACAATACACAAATAATTTTTCTAGTTGATTAGTCAGATTTATCTGACATTCCCAAAATGCAATTTTTCATTAAACTTTAAATATTAGACAATTTCATAATATATTTTAATCAATCTCTAAACATGTTTTTAGGTAGTTTAAATCCTTTTGAAGTTTTATACAAAGTTCGACAATACTCAAATTGTTTTACATAATAAATATTTCTTTGACATTTACAATATAAATTTGTCCACTTAAACACTAAACCAGGACAACATTTCATAAAATATTTTAAGACTTTTTTTTAAAATTTTATAAAGCATTTAAGAAAACACAAATTATTTTTCCACTTAAAGTTAGCAAGTTAAAATAATTTATTTGGCAATCACAACGTAAATTTTTCAATTGAACATTATACAAGCTCAAAACGTCACAAAATATTTTAACACATTTTTGTAGTTCTTAACTTAAGATGGCTTTGATTCTTTTTATTTTATAGAAGTTTGAACACACACAAAAAGTTTTACATTCCATTATACAATTTTCAATTACATATTATGTCAGGAGATTATTTCGTAATATTTTGTAACCAATTTGTAGACATATTTCTTTATTGTGATAATCTTAATCTTTTTAAAGTTTTATATAAAGTTTGAAACCACAGAAGTTATTTCACATAAAAATTATTTACTTGATATTCGTAACTCAAAATTTCTCAATATTTAATTATACCAGAAAAAAATTCTTAAAATATTTCAACTCATTTACTTATATATTTTTTCAGTTTTATTTTTTTTAGATCTACATAAAGTTTGACAGCACATTTTATTATCACATTTAACATATCTACTTCACAAATACAACTTTTTTTAAAAAATAAACTTTAAACGAGGACATAATACCATAACATATACATAACACATTTATTTAACTATTTTTTATTTTATATATTTTAAACTTTTTTATAAACAGTCAGACAACACAGAAATTGTTTCAAATTTAAATTATTTACTGGACATCGACAACGTACAGCTTTTTTTGTATTTTTATCAAACGATTGTCATTTGTTAAGACTTGTTCCGTACAAAAATATTTTTTAAAACTTTTTTCTTACATTTTTCTCACAAATTTCTTTTTTTTTTTTTTTACATTTTTGGACAAGCATTTTATAATTTTTTTTTTACATTTTTGGCAAGCGTTTTATATTTTTGTAGTGATTTTGCAGTAACTTATAATTTTTTTTTGTATTTTTAGGCTTGCTTTTTTGCTTTTTTCTTACATTTTTATAATTTCTTTATTGCTTTCATTAATTTAACTATATTCTTTGAGTTCAGAAAAATGTCTTTCTAAATTAATCCATTAATCTTCCATTAATCTTCATCATTCTGTAAAAAAATTAAAAGCAGTTAGAAATGAAATGAAAAATGATTATTTCACAATAAAATAATAGTTTATAGGCATGCTTTCAAATGTAATAATATTTTCTTTCCCTGCAATCCTATTTAACATATTTATAGTTAGAGCTAATTATTCTTTAGGAAAAGTACGAATTTTATGCAATAAACCTGCATATTATGAAAAAGTCTTTTATTTAATTTATAGTGTAGGTAATATATTTTTTAAAAGTTTGAACTTGAAAAATATTTAACATAAAAATTAATGACCAACTATGAAAATTTAACTAATAGTTTCTCTTTAGGGTTAGTTAAAAAGTAAATTTTCGAATTTTTATGTGTTCATGGAACTAAATTTTTTCACATAAGGTAAAATCTAAGAAACTGTCATAATTTACTCAAATAATAATTATAAATATAATGACTAAATAAACGTACATATTGTTCTTTTAGGAATAGATTTAATGAACAGTTAGCACTAATTATTACTTATTTTTCTAATTATACATTGCCTTTTTTCTATTTTCTCTCTCTCTTTTTCTCATTCTCTCTCCCACTATTTAACTGTTTTCCATCTTTCTCCCTGGCTCATTTTTTGACTTTCTGTCTTCTTATCCTATTCTATCTTTCGCTTACTCTCTTTCTTCTACCTCCCTTATATCTCGCTATACCATTTTTTCCATCTTTTTCTTATTTTCCTATTAAATATCTCTAAACTATCTCTCCTTCTCATTAATTCCGTAGATTAAATATTACTTCTTTGTGACTCCTCCCATTTCTCCTCCCATATTAGTTTATCCTCGCTAACCACTCTCTAGTATCTCCCTCTTTCTTTATATAAATAAATAAATATATATATATATATATATATATATATATATATAATATATATATATATATATATATATATATATATATATATATATATATATATATATATATGTATATATATATATATATATATATATATATATATATATATATATATATATATATATATATATATATATATATATATATATATATATATATATATATATATATATATATATATATATATATATATATATATATATATATATATATATATATATATATATATATATATGTATATATATATATATATATGTATATATATATATATATATATATATATATATATATATATATATATATATATATATATATATATATATATATATATATATACATATATATATATATATATATATATATATATATATATATATATATATATATATATATATATATATATATATATATATATATATATATATATATATATATACATATATATATATATATATATACATATATATATATATATATATATATATATATATATATATATATATATATATATATATATATATATATATATATATATATATATATATATATATATATATACACATGTAAACAAAAATTTTATTTAATATTCTGGCGAAAGTTAAATGATCTTACTTTTCTTAGGCATGAGAGACAGCTGAAAAATTTTCGTAGCTTTTTGAATTTCTTTCTTTTTTTCTATAAAAGTAAGAATGTTATTATTTATGTTGCAGGATAACTTATTCAAATACATGTTTAATAAATGAACAATATGAACAAATAATATAATCGATATAAAATACATCTTTTTATCTTGTATATCTCGCGTATTGGTAGGTTTTCTGGCATTTTTATTCCTCTTACTCTTAGAGTGGTGACACTATTTCTAAATACCGTCGAATATTTCTCTTCTCAATCAGTACAGTGTAACAAGGAGTTACATTACTACGCCGTCACTGCCAGGACGCTGTGCATGACCGGATAGCGGAAGCAATTCCAGCTTTCTACACCTTTAACCCGGTTGGACGGATGTTACTTAATAACCCCTTTATCCCCATGGAAGGCAGTGAAAGTAACTGGTGTGTTTTTGTTCCCGCCCTCAGAGTTATCTGGAGTGAACTAAAGGAGTGTAAAGAAATCATCTAGATTTGAAGCTGTCTTTCACCATTTTTTTCCTGCTCCATTCCCCCTATATTGACTGATCTCATAAACCTAGTGGTTTACCAATCATTCTGAATTAGAAAATTCCCAATTAATGATGTTTCAATTTTAAATGAAGTGTTTAATATAAAGTATCGACAAATGAAATATTCTCTCTTTTATAACGTGTTTAATTTTCCTGCATTTCTCCACAAGATCTGGTTCTTACCGTCGTATCTGTTAACTTACGTGATTGCGTTTTATTTTCCCTTTCTAACTTCTGTCACAACATTGCAGAAGGTACGGTACAATTCATTCTTTTATTTTATTACATTTTACGGGAGACATTTGTTTTTCCGACCTTAATGCTAGAAGTCACGTTCATTAATTTCTTTGCCGATTTCCCGTTATCAAAGAAATTACATTTTGAATTATTTTCTTTCTATAAAATATATTTTAAATAAATAAATAAGATTATCGTTTAGACTTTTATGACAGACTTCCAAAAGGGCAAAGGGATATATATATTTATATAGTCCAATTTGAAGCCATATAATTAATATATATATTGCTAAATAAATATATATAATTGTATGTATATATATATGTTGCATATGTATATATATATACATATATGTATATATATGTTATATATTTAACATATATTTATATATATATGTATATATATAGTATATATATATATATTTATATATATATATATATTTATATATATATATATATATATATATATATATTATATATATATATATATATATATATATATATATATATATATATATATATATATATATATATATATATATATATATATATATGTATGTATGTATGTATATATAAATTTCAGCTTGTGAAAAACTGTAATTATAGAGTAGAGAGCTATGCTTACTTTGCATGGAGGCTGTACGGCATATTCTACTTGCACTGAGGACCTAAAAAGTAAAAGGAAAATCAATCATTATAAATTGATAAATAATTTCCATCTGAATAAATGATAATAGTTGAATTAAACATAAATTTAAATTTTCGTGAAATAAATGATTTCATTTCAACTGTGTTTTTTTTCAGCAAGTATTTAATCTGAAATTATTTTCACGCATTTAGTAATATACATTATACAGGCTGTCCCAAAACGAAAACATAAACTCTACATAGCTAGATTCCTCATTAGAAGTACATAAAAGCTGCCCAAAGAATCCATCCTGTATGATCCATAGTTTAAGAGGAAAATACGAACACTTTATTAAACATATCAACATCAGTATATACACAGGCATACTCCCTAACAGTTAGTAAGGTATTTGCATTACATCGGCCGTACATCAGCCTCTTAGATACCAGTTCAACGGCAGCTTAACGCCATTTCATGCCTCGAACGCATGCATAACGATATGCGCGGCGAAAGTTTTAAACATTATCGTCTTGAAAGATATGCAAATACTGTTGTTTATATCACCAATAAAGTGTTTTTCTTTCACTGACGTCATACTTTGTTTTTGGTATTTATCTCGTAAACTATGGATCTTACAGTACAGGATCGCTGCTTTTGGCAGTTTTAATGTACTACTAACGAGGAATATAGCTGTGCAGAATTTATGCGGTCGTTTTGGAACACTTTGTATTCTTAACTCCTTGTGGACTATCACTTAATTACTATAGAGTCGACTGTTGTGAAAATCGTTCCATTTAACGCTATCTAGTAATTAAATCTAGGATTTAACTATTCTAATAAAACATTACGATCTTCTTTTACGCATACGCGAAGCTGGTCTCCCAATATCAACCGGATCTCTTCCCGTGGGGGCGATGCTGGGCTGAGAAGAGTGAATCGCTTTTCTCGAAAGGTTAATACTCTTACATTTTGTAATATATTTTTTGCTTTTATCATTTATACGTTAATAGTACAAAAATTTTCTGTAAATAGAAATTTTTTTTAATAAAAGTCGAATATTTAGAAAGAAAATGTGTTTGAAAGAATCAACACTAAATTATACTTGTTTGGATATGGAAAAAAATTTTAAGGTACGGATATTTGGGTAAATGTAACAAACAGAAATGGAAGTTTGTATTCACCACATTTTAAAGTGTTTGTAAATTTCAATCGAATTTCCTGTTTTTGGGATAAGTGACAGCATATTCGGATTGTACCGATGTACTTTTCCACGATGGTCAGAACATGCATACACAGCTATGGAATAAATTTTCAAGAAGAATTTAGGTGCATCTGTTGACTTCGAGTTTTAGTGGGGACTAAAACTCGAAGGATATATAACTGCGGATTTTGATATATAACTGCGGAGGAATTATATCAGTGTTTCTCAACCTTTTAGTATTCACGGCCCAATTTTCAATCATAATTTTCCTCGCGCCCCCCTCCCCACCGCGTACAATAAAATTTATACAATAATAATGTATTTTGAGCATTATGGCGCTAAACCTGCACTACAACCTTAATTTTAAACTTTGCAAATTACCAAGAATACGGAAATTTATTGACATTTTGCAACACTGATACTCAGCATTGAAAAAACAATAATCCTATGCCTTTTTATTGCTCTTGCGTCCCGCCATGTCGGGCATTCTCACGGTTTCGCGAGAAGTTTCGATTTGTCTGGAATTTGTCTGGTCAGCTTAAAAGTTAAGTTAGGAGCGTGCGCAGATGTGAACAAATGTTTTCTCATAGGGAGAAGGAGAAAGTTCTATGACGCCAATTTCAATTCCAGACAATCTCATTCGAGTCGATCCTTCTTATCGCAATTGAATCTATTCTTAATGTGTATGTTATATATATTTTCGTGTAATTGCAATTCACGGTATTAAATATTCACGGCAGCAGACTTATGCAGAATCATGGATAAATTTTTAAGCGGGCGTAAGCGAGCATTAGACGATAGACAAGCATCAACAAGTACACAGACGAGCGTGGTTCCGAAAATAAAATCAAGAAAATATTCTCAAGAATACTTAAATTTTGGGTTCACTAGTACTGAAGTAAATGAAGAAGAAAGGCCCCTGTGTATCATTTGCTCAAAAATGTTGGCGGTAGACAGCATGAAACCTAATAAACTTAAACGACATTTGGAAACGCTTCATAGTGAGTACGTAAACAAACCCAGAGAATTCTTCGAATTAAAATTAAAATCATATGAAAAGCAAAAATCATTGTTTAAAAAACTTTGTCTGTGAATGAAAAAGCTTTAATTGCTTCTTACAAACTTTCATATAAAATAGCCAGATGTAAAAAGCCTCACACCATTGGTGAAGAGCTTATTTTGCCAGCCGCAATTGATATTGTAGAAATTATGTATGGAGATAATTTTGCAAAAAAATTGCAGTCTATACCTGTTTCAAATGATACTGTTGCCCGTCGAATTTCTGATATAGCTGAAGATGTAGAGTGTCAGATTTTGTCGAAGTTGCGTGACAAATTGTTTTCAATACAACTCGATGAGGCAACAGATAGTAATAAAGATGCTCATTTCATTGCCTATGTTAGATTTTGTGATGATTTGTCAGTAGTAGAAGAATTACTTTTCTGCAAACCAATAGAACTCAAAGCAACAGCACTCGCATTATTTGCTATCTTAAATTATTTTATGAACGAGGCAAACATAGAATGGAAAAATTGCGTCGGAATATGCACCGATGGTGCTCGTTCTATGTCCGGAAGATTCCAAAGTATTCAAGCACTTGTGAAACAAAAATCGCCACAGTGCGTCTGGACACATTGCATGATCCACAGAGAAGCTTTGGCTTCCAAAGAAATGAGTCCTGGTTTGAATATTGTGTTAACTATGGTTGTAACCGTAGTAAATTATATAAAAATGAGACCCCTGAAATCAAGAATCTTTCCCGCACTTTCTAAAGACATGGGTGCAGTACATTCAGCGTTACTATTTTATTGCGAGGCAAGATGGTTATCACGAGGGAAATTTTTTCAACGTGTTTATGAATTAAAAGAAGAAATCGCCGTTTTCCTAGAAGAGGAAAACAGACCGGAAGCTGAGAATTTTCGCGATAGTTTATTTGTGATGAAATTGAGCTACATGGTCTACATATTCGAGAAATTAAATAACTTGAATCTTCATCTGCAAGGAGCAAATACACATATATTGGATACGAGTGATAAAGTTAATGCTTTTTGTAGGAAATTGGATTTGTGGAGCAGAAATTTAAAGCAAGAAAACTTAACAATGTTTGCAAATTTGAATGATTGTATTAAAACTTACAAGGCTGAAGAACAACATGTAAAAGTTGTTTTCTCAACCATTTAAAGTCAATTAGCAATGCTAGCAAAGAATTTTAAAAAGTACTTTCTTGCTGACGACAAACTGATATATAATTATTATATATCAAAAATTACACAAGCATAACGGTCAAGCCGAGACAGAGATGTAGCCGTGAGTTATGAGGGCAGGAAAAAAGGGGGTGTTAAAACCGAGGTGTTGAGTTGTGAAAGAGTGTGAAGCAAGAGGAAAGGAAGTAGGGATTGAAGAGTTGCTGGACATCCAGAGAGCCCGGGCAAGCAATCGATTCCCGAACCCGCATGCGTATGATCAGCACACCAGCATAGACGTGCAGCAAAATAACGGCGCTACGCCAGTACCAACGCCCTTTACGCCCGACTTAAAGTCTTCTTCTTACCAGTCAAAGCCTGCTCCTCTGTAATTACTGGAGATAAACAGATTTATCATATTCATGATTGCTAATTGGGACATAGTTATTAATGCAATGTTTTGATTAAGGAATAACGTATCTCAAAAACAAAATTGTAATAATTATTGTGCATTGATGAATATAAGATCCAAATAATTGCTGGTTATGTCACATAATAATCAAGTAATGTATTAATTTGTAAATAGTGTACATAGTAAATGTTTTATTCCAAACAAAAGATATCATATTTTTACCGTGTTTCCTTGTTGAGTAGGAACACTGGTGTTAGTGTTATAAGTACATTACAACAAGGATAAACTTAGACTGATAATTTTTTTCTAAGCATAACTTTAAACTACTTAGTATGATTTTAACTTGTAATAAATAAATTTAATTTATATTAATTTAAAACATAGTATTTACCGGACGGATGGAGTCACAACGTCAACATTTCTTTCTTCATTGACAGCGTCATCATGAGAGGAATTATCAGTTGTATCAGATTCATGATCGTAAGCAGTGAATGCAGTTATTTCTTCTATGCTGAAGTGAGAAAGAAATGTTACAAACCATATGATAACTTCTCAAGAACAGAATTGTATTACAGAAAAAAAACTTTTCTTTCATTAATAATAAAAATAATTTCTGCCTTTCGCAAAACAATGAATTTATTATTGCATAGCAAAAGAGAGAAACTTTATACACACTAATGTAATAATAGTCAATATTTATAATTAACACATTGTGTGTGCGTACATTTCACAGCGAAATTGTACCGGAAGCAGGCTTTTTGTGCGTAAATTTAGTTAATCAGTTAAATCTCAACAGAGCGAAAATTATTCAATTGTTAAACCAACTTTTCGTATTTTATATTGAAATATATGAACAAATATATAAATAGACAAATAAACATATATATATATATATATATGTATATATATATATATATATATATATATATATATATAGTATCATTTTCGCAAGGATAAATAAAAAGTTAATTTTAAATCTAAATTGATATTTTTAATCAACCTTCCCTTTCTGTGGTTCCTCAATTCCTCATGTAAAAATTAGTTTTTATTTGTCTAATTTTTTCCAGAATCTATGTAATAGACAAGAACATTCGGCTTCATTTTCCTATATATATCGTTATTTTAGTACCGACAAACAAACCATGTTGTTACACTAACCCGTACTAGTACGTGTCCCACGCTCAAGTATCAATCGTCAGAAAACGTTCTAGAACGTGTACATACAATGTGTTAATATACCAAACATATTATAATTTATCAAACATTTATATAACATATGTGTAATTATATCACTGAATATATGTAGAATAAAATATACATGGAAAAAATTCAATAATGGTGCTTTTGAGACGATTAATATGTAACTTTTACCATTTTCTTAAAAAACTAATTTTTGTACTAAATTATTGAGAATTTTTATAAGATTATGTTTTCTCAGATTAAATATATTGAACCGTGGTACATTACATATATTTAATGCTAATATGAGAAAAAAATTTAATAATTGGAGAACAATAAAATAAAACAGTTTTGAAAAGTCAACTAACTTACAGATAAATAAAAATTGTGAATGTGCTTAGTATGTTATAAAGATTTTATTTTGAAATCGTAAAAGCCTTGTTATAACTATACTGCTGAAAACATATGAAATTTTCTAGCAGATTGTTTAAAAAAAAAATTCATTCACTATCAACTTAAACATAGATGATAATATTATTATCTTTACCTTTCCAATTCTACCTCAAACTTCTCATGACCAGGATTAGAGTGACTTGCAGCTGCAATGGGACGTCTAATAGTGAACTTATTTTCAAATCTGCTTATTTCGACAGTGGCATCTACGTTGGTTTCTTTGATATTTTCATTTTTATTGTCTTTAAAATTTTCTGAATACTCATAGCTAAAATAGGATGAAAATGTCAAAATTTTCTATCAAAACACATGCAGAATTATAATATTCACAAATACACAGAGTAAAACATTTAAATATACACAGATATACAGTCGACTCCGCTTAATGGGATCGAGGTTAATGTTATCAATTCCTTATTGTTATCGAAATCAGTTGGTCCCGATTCCCTATATTCATTTGTATGTTAAAATTATCGCTTTATGTGATCGTTACATCGGTTAATGTTATCAGTTTTCGAACCTCAATTTAACTGGTAAAGAAATATTCACAATCTATTCAGAAGGAACGCATCCTTTCTTTTCCTTCGCTGTTGTTTCAATGTTTGAAAACACTCCCTCTTCCAACTAGGGAAATAGGGAGTGAACAAAGGAGGGGGACATTATACGTTCCTAAAACTTTTCAGAAATACTCGCACCCTGCTGATGGTCAGTGGTTGTAAGATAAAGAGAAGGCAACACATTGTTATCGGAAATGAGAAGGAGCGCATTCACATTTTATGCCTTGCTCGCTTACATGCAGCTTGTCGATATGGAAGACAAAAAGCAAAACGATTTAACTATAATACAAAAGATCGAAATTTTAAATCAATATGATTACGAACAGTTTATCAATGAGTTTTTAGAAAAAAAATGTCGACAGTCAACAATTGATGAATTTTTTTAATTATGTATACAATTTTTATATTTTAAAGGATAATATACATAAATGCAGGATAATATAAGGTGTGTTTTTTCATTTTGTTTTGAAATTTATTACGTGTGACTTAAGGGGGGGGAGTAAATTTATATAAATTTGCATATCGTTTATTGTTATCAATCAATTATTGTTATCAAAATCACAGTGTCTTCAAACTGATTACATAGCTAGAAAAATAATGCTAGAAAAAATGATCTTTACCTATTTGTTATGTGATAAACTTAATACTTTGCTTTTAACCAGGGAAAACAGGGTTGAAATAAGGGCATTAAATGCTAAAAAGGGGGGAAGGAGGGGTATTTAGAACGTTTTAAAGACTTGCTTTGAATTTTGCTATCCTTAACTCATCAAGAATCCAATATGGATGCCCCTATCCATTGTATGTTCAACTGCTTCATATTTTCTAAGACAGACGGACAGATAATTATTATATAGGGGACAGGGGAATACTCACGTTGTTCGAGCAACTGTTTCTTCGATTTCGAATGTAATTTCTTCGTATGCTGTACTGTCATTATCACTGTCGCTACTGTCATCATAAATATTGTTTTTGTAATTATCTATTCTTATTTCGCCTTCACTCAGGCTATCATCACTTTCATCATAAATATTGTTTTTATAGTCATTTAAACTTATTTCTTCTTCATTCAAACTATCATCCCTTTTATCATAAAAATATTGGGTATCACTATTGAATTCTATTTCACTGTCTGAGATTTCTTCATGAAAATTAATGTCCTCCAAGTATATTTTATTGTCTTTTAAGCATATTTGATTATTTGGATCATTAGTGTTTTCTTTTTTATTATTGACTTCTTCATTTTCTGTTAAATTCTGCAATAGAAAACATATTGTTAAAACTTACTTTATTTTTACATATCCCTTTATAAGGCCGTGGGAAGTATACTTCCCACCAAATTCATTAATTTTTAAATGTCAGTGGGAAGCTTTTTTAACGTCTATTACGAAATATACTTCTCACTAAAAGAAAGAAAAATTGGTCTTTAAAATCAAATTTATTTTAGATAAGATAAATGACTTTCTTTTTGCATTTTAAATTTCACTCTGCAATTTATTTTAATATTACTAGATAAAATGGCCCCTTTTAAAGGGGTAAGGTGTCACTTAACAATTGAACCTTATATTATTTTTCCATAAATAAAAGTGTTAGAGTACTATTACTATTATTTTACTGTACTATACAGCACTATACCATTACTATACTATACTATACTATACAGTACAGTACCGTATTTTTACTATTATATTATACTATTACTATAGTGTAGATTACTGTAATGTACTATTAATATACTATGCAGTACTGTACTGCATTTATACTACTATATTATACAATTACTATAGTGTAGATTACTGTAATGTACTACTACTATACTATACAGTACTGTACTGTATTTTTACTACTATTTTATACTATTACTATACTGTACATTAAAGTATTGTACTATTACTATACTATACAATACTGTACTGTATTTTTACTACTATATTACTATACTGTACTGTACTGTACTATTACTATACTATACTATTACTATACTGTACTGTACTGTACTATTACTATACTATACTATTACTATACTGTACTTTTACTATTACTATACCATATTATACTATGCTATGCAATACTAATACTAATACTAACACAAATAAAGCGATTAATTCTGCTGCATTTAATACTCCGAGACAAGCAGAAATTCTGTCAACGATTTAACGATATTTTTGTTTTAATTAAACGACTACCTACATGATCAAATTGTATGATTATTATTTAAGATTTCACGTTCAAAACAAATGGTAAATTTTAAAATTCAGTCACTTCGGTGTGCTCTATAAAAATGAAATAATAATAGAACTGTGATTGGGTGTTTAAAATTTTATATTTAAGCCAATATATTAACTTTTATTTATATTTATTATCATCAAATTTATTAACAATAAAGTTCTTCGACGACATTTCGATTTTACTGGGTTTTTTTTATATGTGGATATCATAAAATATCTATAAATCTAGTTTAGTGTGTTGATTTGTCACTATGTAAGTATATATAATGATACTAGATGACCCGACAGACGCTGTCCTGTATTAACACTGTAAATATAAATTTTTTATTTTTTTTAAATAAATTATAAATTGGACCGTTTCTATGGAAAATTAAGAAAAAAAATTATTTAACAATCATTTAACTTAACGCCACCATACGTACAGTCATCACAAATGTAATTAGAATAAATTAACATCCCCACAGCTCCTGCACGGGGATTCGATCCTGGGACTTCAAGTACTGAAGTCCATTGCGCTGACAACTGCGCATCAGGTACGCTGGCAGTGAAGGATTTCAAGAAGCATTATAATAATCTGAATAAGAGAGTAATTCTGGATTTTTAATAAAAAAATTTTCTATCTGATGAAATTGTGAATCTAAAGCATTCTCGAGCTAAAATCTAAACCAACTTAATTACATACGCAAAACTTCATCAAAATCAGTTAGTCGTTTTGGAGGAGTTCTATTACAAACACTCTAGAAGAATTTTTTACATAAAGTTAATAATAATTATAAGGCGATTTCAAGCAGCAGGGCACATCTCAACTTACGACAATTCTGGCTTTAGTTTCAAACGAAAAAAAAGTTTATTGCTTGTATATTCGCTGTTGTAAACATGAAAATGAATGGGAAGGGCATTATAGTAGTTCGTGATTTTGCGACATATTGCTCTATTCACTATCATAGTAAACATAAAATTACGTTCATTTAAAATATTTGTATAGTTGGAAAACACAAAATTTCAGAAGAGGTGTAAATTATAATGCACACTTCAATAATGTTAGTTATACCAAGGAAATGAGATTAAAACACTAATTAATCTATGGGTGCCTTAAGTTCTCATTTGGCCTTTTTTATCAAAAATATTCGATCGAGTTTATTATATATGAATCTACAAAATAGTGCCTATAACATTGCAAGTTTTATCAATGAAATTTTGAAAATTGTAAAGTATTTATATTGTACATAAAATACTTAATAATACTTTTATGTTTATTTAGGAAAATATATATGCAAGATGATAAATCACTATCCGAGAAATAATGATTTACTTCAACATAAAATAACTCAGTAATCGATAATTTTTTTTGCAATACTATTTATTCGGGTATCAAACTAATTTTCAAATCGCTATATTTGGAGTAATTTAAATAATTATCTAAACATCTCGAAGTATTTCAGTTTCATATTTTACAAACTTATAAAAATATTTAATATAAATTTTTACTTTGAAGAAATATTTTATATGTCATTATCTTTATTGTACAGTTGGTAATACTTATGAATAGGGCACCCCTTGGCAAATTTGGCGATATTATTGTCTATGTTTATTAAAACACAAATGCTAAATCCCAGTTCAGGGGGCCAGCCGAACCAAGTTCAGTGGGCACTCAAAGTGTAGGCGATGTTGCCAAATTCTAGAACCCAATTTTCTGGCAAACCTTGCTCTATTTTTTATTTTTTAACTCATATTCATCTGAACAAAATTTCAAAACATTTTTTGTGTAAAATATGCTTTGAAATTCGGTATAAACTGAATAAAAAAAGGAAGCACAAATTGTAAACATCACTTGGCAACAATTTGGCGACCACTTGTACAAAAATAGAGCCAAAAGCATGGAGGACTGCCCCCGGAACTGATATTCTACCAATTTAAATAATTATCTAAACATCCCGAATTTTTTCAATTTCTTATTTTACAAACTTGTAAAAATATTTAATGTAAATTTTTACTTTAAAGAAATATTTTATATAAAGTTATATTTATTGTACATTTGAAATACTTCAGAATAGGGTACCCCTTTGGAAAATTTGACGATATTATTGGCGATGATTATTAAAACACAAATGTCATCCATCCAAACATTGCATCCCTTTCTTTTATGATGACTTCAATTGATGCAGAGCGCACCATTGTAATAGAATATAACAATTTTACTTCATTAACCAAAACCACTTAAAAACCGGGCATTCTATTTATGTGCAGTAAATCCCTTTACAGTTTCCAAAGCAACAGCTCCAAACTATTAAATATTAGCCGCAGTGAACCAGTAATGGTTCACTAGTAACCAGTAATGGTTCACTATATTTAATTTTTTTAGCTTTACGCGCATTTAATGTATAAGAAAAAGATTGCACTAGCAGACCGGCATTGAAATATAATATAAATTAAAATATAAATACAGATTGTTTAGACACGGAGAGATCAGGAGAAAATGTTATGCTACCATGCTCAGAGCTTTATTACCAAGATTGTAGCAGTACCTGATCTTTTTTCAAACACTTCAGTTATTCGAAGTGTCTTCAGTTATTTATTTCATTGAAAATGAAATTTAAGTGACTTAAGATATTTTACCAATTTAAAAAGTGATGCAGAATTGGTTTCTCTTAAACTAAAAAATTTATAACGTTATTAATGCTTTCTTACTTCTTTAGCACTGCTACTCCAATGGTTAAAAAATAAAATATTCAAAAATTTCAGAAAAACGCCCAAGATTAACGCTAAAAATCGCAAAATAAATCCTAAGATAATTTCAAGCACCATCTTGGACAAGGTTTCGTATTGGAGAGAAAGAAATTTTCCATTGTTTCATTTACTTTATTTATTTTAACAATGCTATTGTTACTTGATTATAATTACTTTATTATAAAACACAGTTAACAGTTCTTGTTGATGGAAAGCATTGTTCAATATTGTTGTGTAAGAATGAAATCGAACAAGGCGGACTTTTAAATTATTTAGTTCTTTTGTTACTTTAAAAACAACTACATATAAGTCATATTCTCTTGAAGTTTATAATAAAAAATATAAGAATAAATCATATTATAGAGATATGTTTTAAATTTCAAAAAATTCTTTAATAAAAAATTTTATTTATATTTACTTATTACTTTTGTTTTTGTCACACAATATAATACGCATTAAACATCCATTTATGTAGTCATGCGACTGTTAAATTGACAAAAAAATTGGATTTTTTAGAAAAATATGTATTTAAAAATAATTTCATTTCCGAATATTTTTTTAAAATTCGCTTACAAATATTCCAATATTGAGAGAAGTTATAAATAAAAACATTTCACTTGTTTAATGTAAACAAATTTAAACTTAAAAACTTTAACTTGATTTTTCCAAATTGTGTTTTTTTTATGTAACGTGCATGTTATACCAAAAAGTTTTTAATATTTTTTTAATTAAATTTTTACATGTTGTATACAATATAATTTTTTCCAATTAAACTTAATATTTCTCGTATATTTCCCAAAATATGTTTTTTTCTGGGATAATTTTTAATTTGAAAAATACACATTCATTTTTTAAAAATAAATTTTTAAAATATATATGTATCTTAAATCTTTACATCTTCAGGTTCTAATCTGTTTTGAGGAATTGTAGAATTTTTAAAACAATAAGTTTGTCTTAAACTTAATTATATATTTATTAAACAAGTGGGTTAGCTTTGATATCATTTTTGTTAACAACAATGTGTCTCTTATTTAAAACTTTTTTAACAAAAAATATTTTTTATAATTCGAAAATGAATTAACCCATTAACTGCCAGATTTTTTTTTTTAATATTTTTTTAATATATAGTTACGTATTTACATGTCAACCAATTTAGTACATTAAATTTTACAATACAGAAAAAAAAATGTTTTTTATGGATTTAAAAATCAATCCCCATTTGGGGATCACGGTACATTGCATGTAAATAACTGTAAATTTTTTTAAGAGTGCCATGGAATAACACATTCTACGTGTAATCCTACATCACACTTCACGCACTGTTTCCGAACATTTTTTTTACAAACCGCACATTTTCTTTGTTTTCCGTCCAATGTTCTTTCTAAATAATGTCCTTGAGGATTTTTTCTTACGTCTTCTGGTACGCGCTTCTGTGAACTCACACTGTATGATGGTCGTCCACAATTTTTCGGGTCAGACACGGAATGTAAATTCAAATAGAACCGTGCAACTTTTCGTCTGAAATTTAATAGCGGCATTTTTCCATTAGCAATACAATATATTATATGTGCCTTAACTAGAGCTACATCCACTGCATTAGTGAAAATAGGACAGTACCATTTTTTGCCTCTAATTTTTATCCTATACTTTTG
This sequence comes from Pardosa pseudoannulata, assembly GCA_032207245.1. NCBI lineage: Eukaryota > Metazoa > Arthropoda > Arachnida > Araneae > Lycosidae > Pardosa > Pardosa pseudoannulata. The sequence goes on along the minus strand of CM063500.1, from coordinate 3,579,187 downwards.
TACATTCCAGTCAAGCTTGTCAACACCTCCCATGTTCTTATTGTAGTTTATAATGGCATTGGGTTGTGGAATTAATATTTTTTTTCTCAGCCCTAGACCATCTCGGCACACGTCCCAAAGGTAAAACTTCCAAATGATTTGATAACATTTTAACAATGCTGTTATCTTTCCAAACAAGACCAAATATTCCATTTATTTCATCATATCTATAATCAAAAGCCCCTCTAAATTCTTTCTTCATTTCCTTATCTGTTTTTATAGGGCACTTATTCATCCTATTACATCTCACCGTTCCTGTCGCAGGTATATTTCTCTCTTTTAGATTTTTCAGCAAATCAAAACTTGTGAAAAAATTATCGAAATAAAAGCAGTGTTCCTCTGGTTTGTCTATGGTTGCTATCTTATTCAATATTACTGACACACCTAATCCATAAGTATCTCCTTCTAAATTATCTTCTTCTGAAATTCTACTTGGCTTACCTTCATAGATGTCAGCATTATAGCAATATCCCGTCACACCACAACACATTGCCCATTGCTTGAACCCAAAGCGAATGGGCTTTCCTCTAATAAACTGCTTTAGAAAATGATGACCATAATAACGTACCATTTGTTCATCAATACATTTGCTATTTCCACCCCCACATCTTGTTTCTATTATTATTATTAGTGGGCAAATTCAACATTTTCGTTAGAAACATTCTTTCTGAAACTCTCCCCCTTTCTTTCCCCCCGTATCAAGTCTATATTTGTCAGTGGAAGAAATCCACACACTTTTGTGGGTAACAGCCTTTTTGGAAATTCCGGAAACATATTGTGCCAGATAACTGAACAAATGAAAATTTCAATTGTAGCATAAATAAATCATTTTACATTGCAATAACCGTGAGCCCCAAATGGGGATCATTGTATTTTACAGGTGCTGACGGCATGAAGTAAACAATGTGCTCAATTTTTATTTTATATTACTCAGAACTCATGTGCAAACAACCTCTGTCAGAAAAAATATTTCATTTTAATATAAATTAACAGATATTCACTTAGAAAATAGACATATGTGAAAAAGCGTTGTTTACAGGAAATTTTTCGAAAAAATGTCATATATGTATTTTATTTTGCAAATAAAACTAATAAATTAGCTATCTACATTAAGAGTAGACTATTATGTAGACACATGACTTTAAAAATAAATGAAAACCTAAAATTTAGGGATGAACAAGATAAAAATTTTCGTGATCCCCAAATGGGGCCCATGGCAGGGAATGGGTTAAGTGTGTGTGAATAAAGATAATAATTTGTTCTAACTATGTTAAAAAATATGGTTGTAAAACTAATACTTTTCAGAAGTCGAAAATGATAATTTTTTATATATTATTTCGATTTTAGAGTGGTATGACCCCTTAAAAATAAAACTATCGTACCTTGAAAATGCTTGAGTAATATATATGTAATCCAGAAATTCTTAAATATCTGGTTATATTTGATTGTTACCCCTATTAGTTTCACTTGCCCGAATACTGTGCAAGGAGAAGCTTAAGAAATTAGACTATTGAATATTGTTGCAGTCGGGCCACATTGAAGAGGAGCACAATTTTGAGAACAACTTAAATCTTTAATGACGATCTGCTATAAAGACATATTTACCAGTCAAAGTCAGTCAAGAGAATGATATGAAAAACACTTTGCTAGAGTAGAGGTGTACCACAGAGAGAGACAGATAGAATATTCCAAAGGGACAAGAAACTTAGCGAATTTAACTGTTAGATCTGGGAAAAATCTAAGACATTAGCCGACGACAGCTGAAATTGTGTTGAATGGGTAGAAAATTTACATATATTGCACATAAAACCTTGAGAAATGTGTTGGTAGAATTTTAAGTCGAGGGCATTCCTTTGATCAAGAAATTTTGTGGCTGGGAAAATAGATTTTAAAGGAATTAGAATGGGAGGAGGTTTTTAAACAGATATAAAAGTGAAATAATTTTCATATATTACATATATTACATATATATATATATATATATATATATATATATATATATATATATATATATATATATATATATATATATATATATAAAGTAATTTCTTTATTTTGTATTGTTAGTACAAAATATTTTCATGAAAAATCCTCGTCAAATACTTAAATTATTATTTTAATTGATAACCCCACCTAGGTTAAAAGTGCATTTCAGTTTACTAAGTTGTACTGTGAATTCTTAAATTATAAACTTAAAATATAAAAGCGGAAATAAGAAAATACATTTCCAGATATTTAATAAACTTTAAACCAAAGGCTCCCAAACATTTTACATACTAAATTCTTCTTATAAAGCACATCTTTCACTAATACGAAGTGTAGGTGGATTTGACACAAGAACAGAGTACCCCTGACAAATACACGTTAAAGCTCTAATCATGGCAACATAAGTTTTGTTCTGATCTGTCAGTGTGCCAAGAATTCGTATCTATCAATACTTTATTATTTATATTATTTAGGTGTTCTGTTATCTATGTGCAACTCTTTTTTTACATAATAAAAGCACCAAATTCTTATTTTTTATTCATTTTTTGAAATTAAATTAATTGGCTTAAATCATGGTAAACAAGGTCGATTTTACCGAAATTTCTAGGCAGTTAAACAAGTATTCAATCATTTCTGTTTTCATATCGTTTCTTACTTGTTTGCGATTTAATACCATTCCGTTTGGTAGTTAAAACTACCAATGAATTTAGTTTCTGAATTCGTCTTTGGAAAATATCGCCATTAATATCGCCAAATTCGCCAAGGGGTACCTTTTCTTATATAACACTGTGTAGTTGTTATTGCAGTATGTCTGTAATATAATACAGAAGGACCTAGGTATAACGATCCCCCTGTGGGACCAACAACAAACGGTCGTTATAACGAATTGAAAAAATAATAAAAAAAATTGATCAAAGAAATGATGCAACAGTACATACCTAGAGAACACTTCTATTTATTTGTATTTCCATTACTGAATATTTGAAAAAAAAGTCTTTGATTGACGCCTGTTTCAAGTTCATTTAGGAAATTTTCATTATCACCGATTTCATATCCGTTAGATTTTGAAGGAAAACTTCAGAATTAAATTGTCCTTCAAAATATTGACTCAAGACATTGATTGCATTGAAGGATTTTTTTCATTCACTTTTTCAAAAGCTTGGACGATTTCTTCTCCGTCAGAATCGTAGATTTCTTAATTTCCTGTAATATGGGCAATAAAATCGACCTCATTCAAATTTTCTATGCAGCACTGTAAAGTTTCATCTACCGCAACAAACTCATCAAAAGATAATTGAAGATTTAGTTCTCCCTTTTTCGTCACGCCCCCCCCCCTCCTTTAAGCAAACACAAAAAGAGGAGTACAGGTTTCTTCAAGTTGCATAACAGTACAATAATTTTGAAATAGACCACTTGCTCATGAGTTCTGTGTACTATAATTGAAGGTCGTTCTAATGAAAAATAATACGCTTGGGGTCATTGTCCTGTGGTAAAATAAGGTCGTTGTATGGTGGGGTCGTTAAAAAGAAGTACTACTGTATTTTACAAAGCAAACAAGTAAAAAATTTATAAACTGTACAATAATTTCTTTAATCTAAGGTAAGAAGAAATTAACCTGATGATTTCGTGGTCACTAAAAGTTGTTAGAATAAAAACAGAAACAAAGACATATTGACAAAGGTTGTTGTCATCTTAGGTAATATAATCAGGTACAAAAATTTATTTTAAATTATAATGATAATGAAGTTGGTTATTTGCTTCGAATATCATCACACACACATATTTATGATCATACTTGCATATATATAATGATGTTTATTTCACTTTTGGTTCAGATTCTGTCTATCCGGTAATTCCTTTCTAGCAACCCTGGTGAAGATTCTCGAACGTTTCTCTGGGGATTCCTTCCAGTTGCATAGCTAAAAACAGATTTCCAACGCTTTTGTTTTCTCATATACGTGACTTGAAGGAATTGTTAATACGCTGGTACAAGCTACTATAAATAGAAATGTACAATGTTTGCGTACGGGTGAGTTGGCAGTTTTGTTCGTAAGAAAAAATATGAATAAACTAAGACAGTTTGAGATTCCATTTGTCTTTATTTCGTGGTCATTCTCTTCCACTAAGCAAGTCTGCAGGAAACTTTTCTTCGAGATCAGGCAAAAATCCTCATGGCGTATATATTCAGAGTGATTATAAATTGAGTACTGTAGCGTGTACAATTACTCCCCTCTCCTTTTATGATAGGTGGCGCTAAGGGCACCATCTAGTCTGTTTTTCCATTGTGCGAGTGATCTTTCTCTGTATATGTTGTTTGTTTACTGTGTTGTGGAACATAGCGTACGAAATAAAAATTGTTCTTAAAAATGGACTAATTATTTCACAACGCATTTGGAAAAAATGGGCCTCGTCCTTCTACATTACACATTTCAGCATTTGTTATAAAAATATACTCTTTGCTTTGTTATAATTTGTTATATTAATAATTACTTTTCTTATGACTTTAAGCGCCATTTTTGGGCTTTTTAAAACTTTTTTGTTCTTACAATAAACTTACATGTCCACCCAAACATGTATGTCAATTTTTACATAACTACATTATCCCGTGAATTAATACCTTTTAAAATATATACTCAATTCTTGATCACATATTATGTATAATTATTCCATATATAGAAATAAAACTGTTGTTATTGAGATTAATTGTACCTCAGCCGTACAACGTACAAGCGAAGACTTAAAAATACAGAATAAATTCCAGAGAATACAAATGAATATTTTCTGCAGTTATTTACGAAAATATTTAGAAATTTATAAACCAAATGCAAACCAATATAACTTCTTGATTTTTAAAGATTAATGCTTTGATGAAATATCCATAAAATCTAATTTTGTTTCTAAAATATAGATCAATAAATTTTATATTTTCTGAATCTAAAAAAGCTCAAATGCAGAAATGCATATTCTTTATCTGATATCTTCAATATTTTCTAAATTTTACGTATCTTACATGCTCTCTTTACAACAAAAATATATTTTACAAATAAATGTCTAATGGTTTCCTCGAATTTAAGCGAGCAACGGGTTCTTTCATTATTGTCTGAAAACAACCTTGCATTAGCAAATGCATCAAACATTTCCCCCGCAGGAATATAATACTTTAAACATTTTCTTGTTATATATATTTTAGAATATTTCTCCCATATAACCCATTGTTAAAAAATATATACGAATAACATTTTTATCAAAACGAC
>CM063500.1:3533908-3561408 GCA_032207245.1 Pardosa pseudoannulata | reverse complement strand
GTCGTTTAAATACTTGTGACTTTTTCTTAATTGCTCTGAAATACCAGTTACCATGGAGATTTTTTTGTTATCTCTAATTACTATCGATTATATTCATTTTATTGTAGGCACAGATTCTTTGACGTCATTATGGAAAAGTATTAAAGATATTTTGTTTAATAATCTTCTCCCCTTTGTTGTGATATTTACTAATAGGTAGGTGTTTGGCCAATTGCTTAGAGCAATTTGGTTTTAAATGTTTTAATTAATGTAGCTATTTTATTAGAACTCATGTAATGCATAAGAAAATCGTAGACTCCAAACGAAAAAAATTGACTTTAAATTTATATTTTAAACCATTTTTCTATTTTATAATGTATTTTTTAATCAATTTTTAATATTTTATAATGTATTTTTATAATGTATTCTGATAAAATTTCTGATAAAAGGTATCAGATGATCTTTGTTTTTTAACTGTATTTTCTACGATTGTAAATTTTTAATTGGAGGTGTCACACACACGCACACCCACACACACACACACACACACACACATATATATATATATATATGTGTTATATATATATATATATATATATATATATGTGTGTGTGTGTGTGTGTGTGTAATCTGATAATTATAAAAATGCTAACAGTAATAACGATGCAGTAGGCCCACATTGAAGAGAACGGCACAAGTCTAATGAAAACTTTATTTTAGAGCTGTTAAAACAGACATCTTTACTAGTCAACAACAGACAAAAGAAAGAGACAATCGTTCTGTTCGAACAGAGATGCACTCAAGAGCGAAAACAGAAAGAATTTTTCCAAGGGACAAGAAACTTACTCAGCGAATTGAAGTGTTAAGAGCCATTTTAAGTCGACAGTTGAAAAACGTGTTGAATAAACAAAAAATCTATAGGACATCTAATGGACAGAAAGCTTTGTGAAATTAATCTAAAGAATTTTAAGTCGAGGACGCTTCTTTTTTTTTAAGATATTTAGAGGCTGGGAAAACCATATTAAGGAATTGGAATAGGATGAGGTTTTTAAGGAGATATTAAAATTAAATAATTTTGATATATTATATATATTTATATATATATATATATATATATATATATATATATATATAATATTTATGTATATATTATATATATATATATATGTATATATGTATATATATATATATATATATATATATATATATATATATATATATATATATATATATATATATATATATATATATTTATGTATATTTATATATATATATATATATATATATATATATATATATATATATATATATATATATATATATATATATATATATATATATATATATATATATATATATATATATATATATATATATATATATATATATATTATATATATATATATATATATATATATATAAATATATATATATATATATATATATATATATATATATATACGATATAATAATATATACCATATATATATATTATGTTTGTGTTTGTGTTTGTGTATGTGTCAGATCTAAAAAAGGGGTAATTAGAAATTACGTGAGTTATAAGTGATTTTAAAAGGGAACTCTTCTATAATAAAATAAATGAAAAAGACACGCGATCGCATAATTTTTTGGGCTAATTTGGTCCGTCGGAAAAAATTTTTGAGCTTGCAAACAGATAACAGTCAGTTGGATCGTGGACATGGTACTGTAAACACAATCTACGCGCGTCTTCGACGAAAAAATGAAAATGGCGGAAGTTGCTTTCAAATAGAACTATGATTGAATAAACTTATTATTATCAAGAAAAACTATTTTCCATTCGCCTTAATACTAGACCACGATATATATATATATATATATATATATATATATATATATATATATATATATATTTATATATATATAATATATAATATATATATATATATATATATATATATATATATATATATATATATATATATATACAATATGACATATAATTACCATACATATCAGCGGAGGAACAGACAGCTGCTAGGTTTGTTTCTAGATTATGAGGACCTACTCTGTGTGTGTTGTCCTCTGAAGTAATGTTTGTCATTTACCGTCCTCTCATAAAATAGCTAACAAATAACTGTGGCTTGGTAGTGGCAATGATATAAGAAAAAACGTCCCTGCACTAAAATTAATGATTCAACTCACTTGTCATTTTTAAAAGCTGAAAACATTCATTTGTAATTATATTTCACTAATATAACTTCTTGTAGGGAAATTAATTAATACTGTGTAGCATGACTCTATCCTCCTGGCTATTGTTAACTACTACCACACACTGATTTACATTTTTGTTAATGTAACATTCAGTTTATTTTCTTCAATTTGACCAGAACTTTCTAATTGTCTTTTCGTCTATTCCGTGAAGAAGCCCTCACGGTATGCTAATTTGTTTCGCAAACTGCATATTTCACAACCAGCTGAATATATAAAGGCAAGTCGCTCGTTATGTTGTGATGTGTTATTATTTTGACGATTAGAGAGTTGTGTCTCGTTTCTCAATATATCCTATGATTTTTGAAGATGCCTGTATTTTTAATGTTAAACTTAATGTTTTTTAATTGAATGATGATATTTTAAAAATAAAGTCATTTACCATCATATGTGGAGTGATCATCTTATTATCTGCAAGGTTATTTTAATCCATGATTTGGGATGGTTCAAAAGAAACCGGGAATGATGTCAAGAAGTTTCCACGTTATAAACTGCTTACAATCCCCACCACAAAAACTGCATTAAGCCTGATTTTATAACTCTTTTTATCTTCTGCAAATAATATTTCAACATATGTATAGGATAATGAAGATTTCACGTACTCGCCTTGGGAAAACTGTCGAAAATGTGTCTAGCAGTCAACATGTTAAGTTGCTAAAAGGGGATTCATCCACACAGCAGTAATTCTCAACATGTGTACTACAGCATTGTATTGCGCTGCGAGATATTTTCAAAAGGACCACAACGATGTTTGGTAAATCATTAAAGTTACTTAGTATCGAATATATAGTATGAATATTTCTATAAAAAAATAAAAAGTTATCTACAAATTAGTCAGATACATGAAAAACTTACTTGTAATTAAATCAAGTAAAGTGTTTATTATTATATGGACACTTAATTAGCTGTTCCTATTAAATAGTAATGATTTGCTGGTAGTTGGAAGGTTTCCTTAGCTTCTGTGCCTTTTCGAGAAGTTACAAACACATTGACTGAGGATGTACGTGTTTTCGTCGAAATCCTTTATTCAAACACGTTATAGGATAGGGTGTGTGTGAGAAGGAGTACATAAACGTACATTTTGAATTATATTGGAAAACACTAACGTTATGTTTACCGTCAATGTATTCTTAATTTATATAATTCCAAATAACAAAGTATAATTACAGAGAACAACAAAAAAGAAAGAAAGACTCATATTTAATTTTCTATTGTGTTTTATTATATTGTTTTTGGCTGACAAAGAAATACTATTATAATACAATGTATTTGGATGCGAAGAGGTGTACAAAATAGCACTGCTGCTTTCTATATTAAACACTATTGAAGTATGAGTATTTACATATTCAGAAAAATATATACATATTTACAATGATATATATACAAAACTATTCACATATTTTTGCATTATACAAATTTATATAAAGTACACAAGTTTATGTGTATACTTTTTGCTAATCCAAACTATATACATATTGACAATTCTAGAAATCTGATTACATTTTTACAATGTATTTACCTTTATATAAATATGTAGACACATTTACATATTTTATATCTTTTCTACATACACATTTACATTTATCGTACTTTTTCTTTCTTTTTGCATATCAATATAATATAAATTATTCTCCTTTTAAAATGAATTTTTTAATATTTGACGTAAATACAATTTAGTATAGATTTCAAAATAATTGTTTTTAAATGAACGTTTCTTAATTAATCATTTTAAGGTGACATAAGTTGATGCACATTTTAACAAACATATAGACACTTTTAGATAGTTTTATTAATTCTAATTTTATAAACTGTTTGACAACACACAAATTGCTTTACATAATAAAATTTACTTGATATTTGAAATTTTAAAGTTTTTAATTGAATATTATACTAGAGCAAAATTTCATTAAATATTTCAATACATTCATTTCTTTTATAAATTCGATAGTTTTCATTTTTTTTCAATTTGTTAAAAAATTTGACAACACACAAATGATTTCACATTTAGATTAGTTACTTAATATTCACAATATAAAATTTTTCAGTTAAAAATTATATCAGAACTAAATTTCATACAATATTTGAACACATATTTATTTTATTTTAGATAGTTTTTACTATTTTTCATTTATAAACTGTTTAACAATACACAAATAATTTTTCTAGTTGATTAGTCAGATTTATCTTAACATTCCCAAAATGCAATTTTTCATTAAACTTTATAGTATTAGACAATTTCATAATATATTTTAACCAATTTATACACATGTTTTAGATAATTTAAATCTTTCTGAAGTTTTATATAAAGTTCGACAATACTAAAATGTTTTACGTAATAAATATTTGCTTGACATTTACAATACAAAATTTTGCAGTTAAACATTATTCCAGGACAACATTTCAAAAAGTATTTTAAAACATATATATTTTTTAATTTTATAAAACGTTTAAGAAAACACAAATTATTTTTCCACTTAAAGTTGGCTAGTTAAAATAATTTATTTGGCAGTTACAACATAAAATTTTTCAACTGAACATTATACAAGCACTAAACTTTACAAAATATTTTAACACATTTATATAGTTTTTAATTTTAGTGAAATTTCATTTTTTATTAGAAGTTTGACCACACACAAATTGCTTTACTTTAAACATACATGTTTCACATTCACATTATACAATTTTCAATTACATAATATGCCAGGAGATTATTTCGTAATATTTTGTAACCAATTTGTAGACATATTTCTTTATTGTGATAATCTTAATCTTTATTAAGTTTTATAAAATAAAGTTTGAAAACACAGAAGCTATTTCACATAAAAATTATTTACTTGATATTTGCAATTCAAAATTTTTCAATATTTTAATATACCAGAAAAAAATTCTTAAAATATTTCAACTCATTTACAAATATTTTTTTCAGCTTCACTTTTTTTTATATTTATAGAAAGTTTGACAACACATTTTTTTACACTTAACACATCTACTTAACAAATACAACTTTTTAATTAGACATTAACCGAGGACATAATACCGTAACATATATTAACACATGTATTTAAATAATCTTTTTATTTTATATATTTTAAACTTTTTTTATAAACAGTCAGACAACACAGAAATTGTTTCACATTTAAATTATTTACTGGACATCGACAACATACAGCTTTTTTTATATTTTTATCAAACGATATGTCATTTGTTAAGACTCGTTGCATACATAAATATTTTTAAAACTTTTTTTTTACATTTTTCTCAAAAATTTCATTTTTTTTACATTTTTGGACAAGCATTTTATAATTTTTTTTTACATTTTTGGCAAGCGTTTTATATATTTTTTAGCGTTTTTGCAGTAACTTATAATTTTTTTTTGTATTTTTAGGCTTGCTTTTTTGTTTTTTTCTTACATTTTTATAATTTTTTTAGTGCTTACGTCAATTTTACTATATTCTTTGATTTCACATAAATGTCTTTCTAAATTAATCCATTAATCTTCCTTTAATCTTCAATGATTTTCATTAATCTTCATCATTCTGTAAAAAAATGAAAAGCAGTTAGACATGAAATTAAAAAATGATTATTTCACAATAATATTATAATTTATAGGCATGCTTTCAATGTAATAATATTTTCTTTTGCTGCAATCTTATTTAATATATTTATAGTTAGAGCTAATTTTACTATAGGAAAAATACGAATTTTATGCAATAAACCTGCATATTATGAAAATGTTTTTCATTTATAATGAAGGTAATATATTTTTAAATATATATGTAAGAATGTATGTATATATATGTATGTATTTATATTATTTATTATATATAAATATATGAATATGTGTGTTTTGTATATATATTTATGTATATATATATATATATAATATATATATATATATATATTATATATATATATATATAAATATAATATATATAAATATATGTTGTATTAGGTATATATATATGTATGTTTTATATATATAATATATATATATATATATATATATATATATATTATATATATATCTCTTAAATATATCTACACATCATAATGTAGATGTAATAGTAAATGAAAATACTTTGAGCTAGTCATTTAATTGTTTGGTTCTTCGTTTATTGAGAACTTGAGGTAAAGATAATATTTTTTTATGGTAGTGGCTTACGAATTGACTATAAATGTTTCATATTATATATGTCTGTTTATAACAGGGTGAAATTAATCCACCGCTTATATAAAAAATTATCTTTATAAATATATTAGAAATATATATATATATATATATATAATATAATATATATATATATATATATATATATATATATATATATATATATATATATATATAATATATATTTATATATATAATATATATATATATATATATATATATATATATATATATATATAATATAATATATATATATATAAACTTTATAAATATATATATACTTTTCTAGACATATAGACATATATAAATATTTCGTATATATAAATATATATATATTTTTTATATTTTCTATAAAAGTAAGAATATTGTTATTGATGTTGCATGATAACATAATGAAATACATGTTTACTAAATGAACAATATGACTAAATGTTATAATCGATATAAAATCCCTTCTTTTCTATCGTGGTATATCACGTATAGGTAAGTTTTCTGGCATTTTTTTTTTATTCTTCTTATCGTTAAGGTGGTGACACTACTTCTAAATGCCGTTGAACATTTCCCTTCCGAATCAGTACAGTGTAACAAAGAGTTACATTACAACGCTGTCGCTGCCAGTACGATGTGTCTGACGGGAGAACGGAAGTAATTCCAGCTCTCTTCACCTTCGAGCCGGTTGGACGGATGTGGCTTCATACTCCCTTTATCCACACAGAAAGCAGTTAAAGCAACCGGTAAATTGTTTTGTCCTGGTCTCAGAGTTAGCTGGTCATAATTAAAGGACTGTAAAGAAATAATCTGAAGCTGAAGCTGCTTTTCCCATTTTTTTCAGGTTCCATTCTCGCCATATTAACTGACCTCCTAAGCCTCGTGTTTCTACAATCACGCTGAATTTGAAAATTTACAATGCTATTTAAGATTTAAATGATGTGTTTAATCTAAAATATCGACAAATAAAATCTTCGCTCATTTATAACTTGTATCTAATTTCCTTGTCTTTCTCTACAGAGCATGTGCTAAGTTGTGTGATTTCGTTTTATTCCCCATTAACTTCTCCTACAATATTTCAGAAGGTACGGTACAATTCATTCTTTTATTTTATTCTCGCATTTTATTCCATTTTATTTGAGAAATTTGCTTTTATTACCGTACTGCAAGAAGTCACGTTCACTAATTTCTTTCCCGATTTCCCGTTATCAAAGAAATTTCATTTTAAATTGTTTCTCTTCTGTAAAATATATTTTAAATAAATAAATAATATTATGGATCAGATTTTTATGACAGACTTCTAAACGGGCAAAGGGCTGATTTTAATTCTCTAAAGAAAAAGTCCAATCTGATGTCGAAAAAAAATTATGATCATTTATTGTTAATTAAATAAGAAATAATTTGCTTGTAATCTCAGCTTTTCCTTGAGAAATGAAATGACGCTATGAGTTTGTAAGTCTAAATGCTAAAAGGCTTTAACATGTAATTTATTTCCCTCGAAAGTGGTATATATATATATATATATATATATATATATATATATATATATATATATATTATATATATATATATATATATATATTATATATATTTATTTTATTATATATATATATATATAATATATATATATATATAAATATATAATATACATATATATATATAATATATATATATATAATAATATAAAAAAAAAATACATATTATATAATATTATATATATGATAAATATATATAATAAATATAATTTTATATATATATATATAATATATATATATATTTTATATATATATATATATATAAATATATATTATATATATATATATAAATTTGAGGATGTGAAAAAATGTAATTATAGTGTAGAGAGCTATGCTTACTTTGCATGGAGGCTGTACGGCATATTCTACTTGTACTAAGGACCTAAAAAGTAAAAGAAAAATCAATCACTATAAATTGATAAATAATTTCCATCTGAATAAAGGCTAATAGTTGTATTAAATATAAATTTCTGTTTTTGTGGAATAAATTATTTCATTTCAACTGTTTTCTTTTTCATCTAGGATTTAATCTAAAATTATTCTCTTGCATTTAGTAATATACATTATACAGGGTGTCCCAAAATGACCACGTAAACTCTGCAAAGCTAGATTCCTCGTTGGAAGTACATAAAAACTGCCCAAAAAATCATTCCTGTGTGATCCATAGTTTACGAGGAAAATACGAAAAACAAATTATAATGTTACTTCCGAAGTAAGAAAAATACTTTATTAAACATATCAACAGCAGTATATACACAGGCATACTCCCTTACAGTTCGTAAGGTATTTCCATTACATCGGCCGTACATCAGCCTCTTAAATGGCAGTTCAACGGCAGCTTAACGCCATTCCATGCCTCGAACGCATGCATAACGATATGCGCGGCGAAAGTTTTAAACATTATCGTCTTGAAATATATGCAAATACTGTTGTTTATATCACCAATAAAGTGTTTTTCTTTCACTGACGTCATACTTTGTTTTTGGTATTTATCTCGTAAACTATGGATTTTACATTACAAGATCGCTTCTTTGGGCAGTTTTTATGTACTTCTAACGAGGAATGTAGCTATGCAGAGTTTATGCGGTCGTTTTGGAACACTTTGTATTCTTAACTCCTTGTGGACTATCACGTAATTACTATAGAGTCGACTGTTGTGAAAATCGTTTCATTTAACGCTATCTAGTAATTAAATCTAAGATTTAACTATTCTAATAAAACATTACGATCTTCTTTTACGCATACGCGAAGCTGGTCTCTCAATATCAACCGGAACTCTTCCCGTGGGGGCGATGCGGGGCTGAGAAGAGTGGAATCGCTTTTCTCGAAAGGTTAATACTCTTACATTTTGTAATATATTTTTTGCTTTTATCATTTATACGTTAATAGTACAAAAATTTTCTGTAAATAGAAATTTTTTTTAATAAAAGTCGAATATTTAGAAAGAAAATGTGTTTGAAAGAATCAACACTAAATTATACTTGTTTGGATATGGAAAAAAATTCTAAGGTACGGATATTTGGGTAAATGTAACAAACAGAAATGGAAGTTTGTATTCACCACATTTTAAAGTGTTTGTAAATTTCAATCGAATTTCCTGTTTTTGGGATAAGTGACAGCATATTAGGATTGTACCGATGTACTTTCCCACAATGGTCGGAACATGCATACACGGCTATGGAATAATTTTTCAAGAAGAATTTAGGTGCAACTGTTGACTTCGAGTTTTAGTGGGGACTAAAACTCGAAGGATATATAACTGCGGAGGAGTTATATATCAAAAATTACACAAGCATAACGGTCAAGCCTAGACAGAGATGTAGCCCTGAGTTATGAGGGCAGGGGCAAAAAAATAATGTCAGCTTTTACAAAAGGTTCTATTTTAAAGAGCCCACCTGCACTCCCGAAGGGGGTGCTGATGTGAGAAAATTTCCCCCACAAGTGATTGGCAAAGAAAAAAAGGGGGTGTTAAAACCGAGGTGTTGAGTTGTGAAAGAGTGTGAAGCAAGAGGAGAGGAAGTAGGGATTGAAGAGTTGCTGGACATCCAGAGAGCCCGGGCAAGCAATCGATTCCCGAACCCGCATGCGTATGACCAGCACACCAGCATAGACGTGCAGCAAAATAACGGCGCTACGCCAGTAACAACGCCCTTTACGCCCGACTTAAAGTCTTCTTCTTACCAGTCCCAGCCTGCTCCCCTGTAATTACTGGAGGGAAACACATTTAACATAATCATGATTGCTAATTGGGACATAGTTATTAATGCAATGTTTTGATTAAGGAATAACGTATCTCAAAAACAAAATTGTAATAATTATTGTGCATTGATGAATATAAGATCCAAATAATTGCTGGTTATGTCACATAATAATTAAGTAATGTATTAATTTGTAAATAGTGTACATAGTAAATGTTTTATTCCAAATAAAAGATATCATATTTTTACCGTGTTTCCTTGTTGAGTAGGAACACTGGTGTTAGTGTTGTAAGTACATTACAACAAAAATAAACTTAGACTGATAATTTATTTCAACTTTAAACTACTTAGTATGATTTTAACTTGTAATAAATAAATTTAATTTATATTAATTTAGAACATAGTATTTACCGGACGGATGGAGTCACAACGTCAACATTTCTTTCTTCATCGACAGCGTCATCATGAGAGGAATTGTCAGTTGTATCAGATTCATGATCGTAAGCAGTGAATGCAGTTATTTCTTCTATGCTGAAATGAGAAAGAAGTGTTACAAACCTTAAGATAACTTCTAAAAAATAGAATTGTATTACAGAAAAATTTTTTTCATTAATAATAAAAATAATTTCCGGCCTTCGCAAAACAATGAATTCTTCTTAGATGGTAAAAGAAAGATAATTTATACATACTAATGTAATAATAGGCAATATTTATATTTAACATATTGTGTGCAGGTACATTTCACAGCGAATTCGTACCGGGAGTGGGCTTTTTGTGCGTAAATTGAGTTATTCAGTTAAATCTCAATAGACCGAAAATTATTTAATTTTTCAACCAACTTTTCGTATTTTATATTGAAATATATAAACAAATAGACAAATAGAAAAATAAACATATATATATATATATATAAACAGATATATATATATATATATATATATATATATGTATATATATATATATATATATATATATAGTATATAAATATACATATATATAATATCATTTTCGCAAAGATAAATAAAAAGTTAATTTTAAATATAAATTGAATTTTTTAATCAACCTTCCCCTTCTGTGGTTCCTCATAAAAATTAGCTTTTATTTTTCTAATTTTTTCGAGAATCTATGTACTAGATAAGAACATTCGGCTTCGTGTTCATGTATATACCGTTATTTTTGTACCCACAAACAAACCATGTTCCTACACTAACCCGTACTACTACGTGTCCCGGAATCAAGTAACAATCGTCTGAAAACGTACTACAACGTATCTTGGGCTTAAATATCAATCGTCAGAAAACGTACTAGTACGTGTCCCACATACAATGTGTTGGTATACCAAACATATTAGAATTTATAAAAAATTTAAATAACATTTCTGTAATTATGTCAGTGAACATATATAGAAGAAATATACATGGAAAAATTTCAAGAACGCTGCTTTAAAAGGATCAGTATGAAAAGTTTACCATTTTCATAAAAAAAATAAATTTTTCTTCTAAATTATTGAGAAATTTTATAAAATTATATTTTCTCCGCTTAAAAATATTCAACCTCTTTATTAAATTACATTTTGTCTTAAATTTATTAAAACTTTCTTGTAAAAGTAAATTATATATTTAAATAGTTAAACTTTGATTTTAAATAAAATTTCCTTAAAATTATATGAACTTGCTTGTAAAACTATATTTTCTCCTAAATTATTAAAATCTTCTTTTAAAAAATTATCTTTTTAAAATTATTAAGCTTAAAATTAATTTTTATTAAAAATAATTATTTTATAAATATTTTCTTATTAAAAAGTTTATAATAAAATTAAACTTTATTTTAAATTTATAAGAGCTTCCTTATAAAAGTATATTTTTCTCTTAAAATTATTAAAAATTTCGCTTAATATTAAATTTTTTAATTAAAATTATTAAATTCTATTGATGATTAGATCTTAATATTAAGTTGTAAGATTTTACCTTGGTTTTTACAGTTGTTGTTGTTTTTGATGCCACTTGGTCAAACCAAGCACGGTTGAGCCATACGCTACTCCTATCAAGGTAAAGATGTCCGCCTTTTGGTTCAATGAGCACCGCTAGGGTTAAAGTACGATTTACCCAGATAGCATGCATACTTGCTGCAAGTTTGATTTTATCAGGATAATATCTTATCATAACAAATTTGACGCTACAAAACTCCGGCAAGTTAGACGGAACATAAAGCGACCACTCCTTAGCAAAGCTATTTTGCTGCAAAACTGTGGCAATCTTGTCATGGCAATCTTGAAGCAAGTGAAAATTCTTAGACTTGCAGTAGTCTTGTTTCAAACTCGCATACTTTCGTATGTCAAACTTGCTGCAGTCAAGTTTGCACGCTTGGAAAGCAAGACTGCTGCAAGTTTGCTGCAAACTAAATTTTCTATCTGGGTATGCTCAAGTGGGTCGTCGTAATTTTGAATCAAGGACCAAGCGGAAGACCAAGCAGAAGGCCATAGGCTTGGCCTTCCACTCCCAGATGTATTGACTGAGAACTTGGAGGATATTGTGACCACGAACATATTTTAGTACCCCAGTCACCTTTAACGAACAAGGTGGATCATAGACTAACTCGAGTTCCGAACCTTCAATTCTTCAGTTACGTGAGCGTTGCTTTTGCCGACTGAGCTACCGCGGTATATTACATATATTTGTTGCTAATATGTGAAAAAACTTTTTTAATGATTGGAGAACATTAAAACATAGTTTTAAAGAGTCATCTAACTTACACATAGATAAAATTTGCGAATGTGCTTAGTATGTTATAAAGATTTTATTTTGAAATGGTAAAAGCCTTGTTATAACTATACTGCTAATAACATATGAAATTTTCTAGCAGATTTGTTGAAAGAATAAATTAATTCACTGTCAACTTAAAGATAGATGATAATATTCTTATCTTTACCTTTCCAATTCTATCTCAAACTTATCATGACCATGGTTGGAGTGACTTGCAGCTGCAATAGGACGTCTAATAGTGAACTTATTTTCAAATCTGCTTAATTCGACAGTGGCTTCAACGTTGGTTTCTTTGATGTTTTCATTTTCATTGTCTTTAAAATTTTCTGAATACTCATAGCTAAAATAGGATGAAAATGTCAAAAATTTCTATCAAAACACATACAGAATTATGCTATTTAGAAATATACAGAATAAAACATTTAAATATACACACATATACAGTGGACTCCGCTTAATGTGATGGCGGTTAATGTTATCGATCGCATATTGTTATCGAAATCTCGTGGTCCCGATTTCCTATATTCATTTATGTGTTAAAAGTTATCGCTTTATGTGATCGTTACATCGATTAATGTTATCATTTTTTGAACCTCATTTTAACTGGTAAAGAAATATTCACAATCTATTCAGAATGAACGAATCCTTTCTTTTCCTTCGCTGTTATTTCAATTTTTAAAAACACTCCCTCTTCCAACAAGGGAAATAGGGAGTGAACAAAGGAATAAGAAACCACACGTTCCTAAAACTTTTCAGAAATAAACACACCCTGCTGATGGTCAGTGGTTGTAAGATAAAGAGAAGGCAACACATTGTTACCGGAACTGAGAAGGAACTTATTCACAGTTTATGCCTTGCTCGCTTACATGCAGTTTGTAGATATGGAAGCCAGAAAGGGAAATGATTTAACGGTAAAACAAAAGATCGAAATTTTAAATCGATATGATTACGAACAGTTTATCAATGAGGTCTTAGAAGAAATTTTACACAGTCAAAATGGATCAATTTTTTAATTATGTATACAATTCTTATGTTTTAAAGAATAATATATAGTACATAAATATAGGGTGTGTGTTTTCATTTTGTTTTGAAATTTAGTAAGTGTTAATTAAAAGGGGCGGGGTAAATTTATCTAATTTTGCATATCGTTTATTGTTATCAAAATCACGGGGTCTCAAATTGATCACATTAAGCGGAGTCCACTGTATATATTTATTTATGTAATATTGTAAATACTGAACTTTAAAAGTAGTAAACTTAATTTCTGCAATTTTAATTCCACTTCGAGGAAAACAATATTAAAAAAAAAGTACAAACACTTTATTTATTTAGTAATAACACCCTTAAATTGTAATTCATTCCATAATTTAATATGGTCCTTATGAGACCGAGGAAATTTATGTGAAATCTCTACCTTGTTAAAACCACTCTTTCCTGTTAACCCAAAATGCAAAGAAAACTGAGAATACACGAGGCTTTCCCTTTATTAATATTGAGTTATTTTAATTTATTTTAGTGGAAAATCTTGTGCAGTACAGAGGACGAAATATATCATAGTTTCAAATTAAGTTAAACTTTTTATTCATTTTGTTAACGTTGTTTATTGAGTTTTGTTTGCAACTATAATAAAAAACTAAGACTGGATTATCTTGCCTAGTCTAGCTCCGGTAAGCTAAATAGATTGTAAACCTATCGAATTATTGAGTAAATTATAAAACTGTAGTTTTTTTTTTGTTAGTGTTGTTACAGAAAATCTTCATCGATTTAGTTTGTTGATCTCAGTTTAAAAACGTATATGAAATGTTATTAGTAATTCTGATAATCTATAAATATTAAATTTATATTGTTCTCTGATAAATTATTTAAAGAATTTCATTGATTATTTGAAATAAAAATTCATCATTCCATCTAAAGAGAAAATACATTAAAGAAAATATCTATTATTCACTCTAAAGATAAAAATTTTTCGTTTTAAAAACATATTATTTTCTCTAAAGAGAAATTATTCTAGAGAAAAAACATATTACTCTAAAAAACATTCTATAAAAGACATACTAATCACACACACAAAAAAAAACATTTTGTTGATAAAACATATACTAAAAATACTATAAAAACATATTATTCACTCTGAAGAGAAAACATATTACTCTAAAATGCATTCTATAAAAACATATTATTGACTGAAAAGAGAAAATATTCTATAGAGAAAACATAATACTCCAAAAACATAGTATAAAGTATTTTATATAAAATATCATATTCACTATAAAGAGAAAATATTCTGTAGAATAAACATATTATTCTAAAAAATACTATGAAAACGTATTATTCACACTGAAGAGAAAACATATTACTCTAAAATGAGTTCTACAAAAACATATTCTTAACTCAAATGAGAAAATATTCTATAGAAAAATTATATTGCCCCCAAAAACGTAGTATAAAAATATTTTATATAAAACATAATCCTTCTAAAGAGAAAACATTCTGAAGAAAACACATATTGTTTCAAAAACATAGTATAAAAAACATTCTATAAAATCCATATTATTCACTCGGAAGAAAAAAATCTATAGATAAACATATTATTCAATCTAAATAAAAAAAAATTCTATAGGAAATATATAATATTCACTTTAAAGAAAAATATTTAATCAATTATACATTTATACTGCTAAATATTCAATTATACTGTCTTTTCAACTCTACCATTTTTGGTGTTTTTATTTCTTAATATATTTTTTTTAGCTACAAGATTTCATACAAGTATTACTAGACTTAGAATTCGGTATGGTGCAAAGTAAAAAAAAATATTTAAAAATTGCAAATATATTACAACTGATACACAAAAAATTAAGCGTGAAATTATTTATAACTAGCATATAGCCCGTCACATGACGGGATTAGTAAAATTTTTAATTTTCCATAATTGAAAAGTACTCTATGATTAAGATAAAAAAATTGGTTTGTGTTTTGGCTAAGAATTATCTGGTACACGCTCAACAATTTGATTATCTACATACTCCTCTAAAGTCTCATGATACTGTGAATGTAGTTTAGAATTACGTTGAATTCATTTAGTCAAACTGTGTGGTAATGTATAAAAAACAAACACACAAACGAACAATCTTCTTAGTTTTCGAAGATATATAACATAATCACTGGATATTTATTAGTCTTTAAATTAGACTCCTAGAATTTTATGAAAAAAATTTTGTTAATACCAGTGATAAAATTTTCATTGCGACAAAATATAATTGATGATTAAATTTAAAACATATGTACCTAATCTATTATTTATGACAAATATAAAAGAAAATTATCGAATTAACATCTAAGTTCAGAGATAAAACATATGAAAATAAGGCAGACGATATTTAAATAATTTAAAATAAGAAATGATTAAATGAGAGAGTTAAAGAAATGACATCATAATGCTAGAAAAAATGTTAATTTTACCAATTTATTATGTGATAAACTTAATAGTCTGCTCTTAACTAGGGAAAACAGGGCTTGAAATAAGGACATTAAACGCTCGAAAGGAGGGGGTAGGAGGGGGATTTCGAACGTTTTAAAGACTTGCTTTGAATTTTTCTAACTTTAACTCAGCAAGAATCTAATATGGATGCCCCAATGCATTATAGTCTAAATTCTTCATAAAATGGAAGACAGGCGGATAGATAATTATTATACAGGGGACTGATGAATACTCACGTTGTTCGAGCTACTGTTTCTTCGATTTCGAATGTAATTTCTTCGTATGCAGGACTGTCATTATCACTGTTTCTACTTTCATCATAAATATTGTTTTTATAGTTATCAATTCTTATTTCGCCTTCACTTAAGCTGTCATCACTGTCATCATAAATATTGTTTTCATAGTCAATTAATTTTATTTCATCTTCATTTGAACTATCATCACTTTCATCAAAAAAATTTTTGTTATCATCTTTGAATTCTATTTCACTTTCGCTGTCTGAGATTTCTTCATGCAGATTATTGTCCTCTAAGTATATTTTATTGTCATTTAAACATATTTGATAGTTTTGCTCATTACTGTTTTCTTCTTTATTGCTGACTTCTACATTTTCTGTTAAATTCTGTAATAGAAAAACATATTGTTAAGAATAAACTTTATTTTTACTTATCCCTTTATAAGGCCGTACGAAGTATACTTCCCACCAATCTAAGTAATTTTTAAATGTCAGTGGGAAGCTATTTTCCTGTCTATTACTAAATATACTTCACACCAAAAGAAAGAAACATTGGTATTTAAAATGAAACTTATTTTAGATAAGATAAATGACTTTCTTTTTGTAAATTAACCTCACTCTCAAAATTATTTTAACATTAGAAAAATTGGCCGTTTAAAGGGGTAAGGAGTCACTTAACAATTGAACCTTACACTATTTTTCCATAAATGAAAGTGTTAGAGTACTATTACTATTATTTTACTGTACTATACAGTACTTTACTATTACTATACTATACTATACAGTATTGCACTGTATTTTTACTACTATATTATACTATTACTATACTATACAGAATTGTACTGTATTTTTACTACTATATTATACTATTACTATACTGTGCAGTAGTGTACTGTACTATTACTTTACTATACTATTACCATACTGTATAGTACTGTATTGTACTGTTACTATTACTATACGATACTATGCTATGCTACAATATACTAATAGTAATACTAATACTATACTAATACTATACTATACTGTACTGTATTGTACTGTAATATTATATTACTATATTATACTATACTACATGTCAAGCTAATTAACGGAATTCCCAAACGCTGGCTGATTGGTTAGGACCAGACCGGAGTTCGGGGGTTCGAATTCCACTATGGCATGGATGTTCGTAGCCTCTGGAAACCGGTTTTAAGCAGTAGGTCCCGGTCTCATTAGCCCTCATGTGCAAAACAGTAGACCGTAGCGCTCCAAACCAAACCAAACCAATTAACTGATTCTTATAAAGTACTTATTATATATATATATATATATATATATATATATATATATATATATATATATATATATATATATATTAAAAATTACCGTATATAGGGTGACCCAAAACGACCGCATAAACTCTGGACATCTAGATTTCTCGTTGGGAGTACATAAGACTGCCGAAAGAAGCTTTCTTGCACGATCCATAGTTTACGAGAAAAATGGGAAATACCAAGTATGAAGTCACTTCCGGTGCAAGGAAAAACACTTGAACATATCAACAGCAGTGTATGCAAAGGCATACTCCCTAACAGATCGTAAAGCATTTCCACCCCATCGGAAGTACATCTAGTACATGTCGCAGTACTCACGAACGGAATACATGGCCACCATACGGAGACTACCGGTAGCTTCAAGATGCAGCCTTTTAAACACGAGTTCAAAAGCGGCCTATATTCATTCCATGGCGCGCGCGCATGTATGACGCTATACGCGCGGCGAGCGGCATAAATAAGAAATAATTTCTTTGTAGCATCTGTACTTCATAAAGAAATGCAGTGACGCTATAAAATTTTGTCCCCTCCTTCAGAATTTCTAACCACAGCCAAATTTTTTCTGCTTTAATGTTGATATTGTTTTCCACATTTTACGCATACGATGGATGCATTTTTAATCAGTAAAAAAATTAATGAAGTTTTGTTCTTTTTGTTCTCTTAGTTTTGTGTAGATCAACAGTATAGCATTGATTATAGGTGTCTCCTTTATGCTTGTTTTCAATTATGTGACTTTTTATCCAGATGTAACCATACTTTCTGTAATGATAAATGATTATTCAAGTATGCTTTTTATTCTTTCCTATTAAGGTATATTTTCACCAATACTACCTGATAAGTACTTGAAACTTATTTTTATGAGAAAAAAGTAGTTTAACACATTGACTACCAACTACGAAATAACTCGTAAATTGCGTTCTTTTCTAGGACGCCAACTACGAGTTATCTCGTACTGTGTTTACTTGCCATTTTTGTACAACTACGAATAAACTCGTATATCAGTGCTAATAACGGTAGTTGTCTTCTGGAAAAGAACAAAAAATCAATACTGGCTTGCATGAACAGAAAAAGAACAAAAAATATAATTATCTCAAGAGGTTCATAATCGCTACTGTCATCACCATCCTTGTCAAAAATCCCGTCAGATTCTGAATCACTTAGATTTGCGTAGTACTCGATTTCATTTTGAGTCAGTGGTCTTTTATTATCCATATTGGGTTCTTGATAATTGAATTATAACAATAATTTTAAAACAAAACACCCAAGAAAGACGCAAACGTGATGGAGTCAATTACAATTTTTGAGATACTACTGACGAATATTGATGCGTATCTATGATTCAGCTTTAGAGAAGCGACAGATCGAAGTGTGTTTGTATGTGTCCGCGTGTGAATTAACTCGTAGATGACTGTTACAGAAGAAAATTAAAAGATAATTCTTAAGACCATATTTTTACTAAATAACCCCAGATATTTTATGCTTTTTGAGGATAACTACGCTCAAGAGCCAAAACATTATGACCACCCCTACATTTTGCAATGAACTCGCCTGGCTAACGTAGAAAGCAACTGGTCAGGTGGATGTGGTATTTAACTGCTACTGGAGAATCTGAAGAATGATTCTTTCATTTACTTCTGTGTGTGATTGGAAGACTGTGGTTTTAAGTGATTTTGATAGAGGGCAGATTGTAATGGCTCGAAGGCTCGGAACAAGTATTTCCGAAACTGCCACGATGCGTGGGTTGTTCGCGATCTACAGTTGTTAGTACTTATGCCAAGTGGATGAATGACGGTGAAACCAGCAGTAGACGACATGGTGTTGGACGTCCACACGCTATCAAAGAAAAAAGGCCCCGGAGACTGTCTCGCATGGTGAAGCAAACCGGAGATAGACAGTGGCTTAGTGTTCCAGGAACATTACGCTGAATTCCAGTTAATGTCCTGGCCGACTAACTCACGGGATCTCAATCCAATAGAACACATTTGGGATGTCATGGAAAGGCAGCTCAGAGTTCAGAGACCACCATATCGCAATATCTCGGATTTGCATGACCGTTGCTTAAACATCCGGTACAATTTGTCTACCAAGGACTTGTGGTATCTATGCCAAGGCGGGTTGAAGATGTTGTCAGGAGCTCGGCTGTTTTTGTTTTCCCGCCGGTGGCAACGCGAAAAAGAGTTGAAAAAGAAAATAAAGGTTGTTGCTGATGTTGAAGTGTAGTTTATGTTCGAATGTTTCATTCTTTTTTTGAATACTAATTTGCTCTCCCAAAAGACTATTTTTTTAGAGTAGAACAGATGTGTTGCGTGCAAAAGGTGGGCCAACTCGATATTGACATGTAGTCATAATGTTTTGGCTCTGGGGTGTATGCACTGGAATAAGAGTTTTTAATAATATAATATGATTAAATCAAATTGTCATTTTAGGCCAGATTTCTGAAAATTGCCGGGGTATTAAAAAGGTTAAAAACGTTATTACACCTAAAGCGATTAATATTATTTCATTTAATACTCCGAGACAAGCAGCAATTCAGTCGACGATTTAACGATATGTTTTTACTTAACACGTTGTATGCGGGACAACTACTAGTACGTTTTCTGACAATTTATACTTGATCGTGAGTCACGTAGTAGTGCGGTGTAGTGTAACAACATGGTTTGTTTTGTCTTGAGACCTAAATTTATGTTTTGGTCTACTTACGTTCGGAGGTTAAGGTGAAGACCTTACACTTCGCTAGGTACTCCGTTAAACCCAATTACCTTGATCTTGACCTTATCATGGTTTGTTTATGGGTACAAAAATAATGGTATACACAGGAAAACGAAGCCGAATGTTCTTGTCTATTAAATAGATTCTTGAAACAATTTAGACAAATAAAAACTAGTTTTTACATCAGTCGATGCGGAACTACAAAACGGGAAGGTTGATTAAGAAAATCAATTTAGATTGAAAATTAACTTTTTATTTATCATTGAGAAAATATTATATATATATATATATGTATATATATATATATATATATATATATATATATATATATATATATATATATATATTGTTTGTTTGTTTGTCTATTTATATATTTGTTCATATATTTCAATACAAAATACGAAAAGTTGATTAAAAAATGAAATAATTTTCGATCTATTGAGATTTAACTGAATAACTAGATTTACGCGCAAACGTCCGCTCCCGGTAAATTCTGTTTCAAAATGTAACTGTACACAATGTGTTAAACTACTACCTACATGCTCAAATTGTATGATTATTCTTTAAGATTTGAAATAAATTTAAGAATATCCTCATTTTCATTACAAATGGTAATTTTTAAAATTTAATCACTTCGGTGTACTGTATAATAATGAAATAATAATAGAACTGTGCTCGGGAGTTTAAAATTTTATATTTCTGTCAAAATATAATATTTTATTTATATTCATTAACATCAAATTTATTAATAATGAAATTCTTCAGTGACATTTCGATTTTTTTTATTTGTGGATATCATAAAATATCTATAAACCTTGCGTACTGTGTGTTGATTTGTCAGTATGTAAGTATATATAATGATACTAGATGACCCGATAGACATTGTCCTGTTTTAACGCTGTAAATAAAAAAAATTGTAAAATGTTTTTAAATAAATTATATATTCGACCGTTTTGATGGAAAAGTAAGGAAAAAAAATATTTTAAAAATACATGACGTCATCACACACGTAATTAGATTAAATTAAAGTTACCACAGCACTTGTACAGAGATTCGATCCTTGATCTTGCTACATGAAGTACTGAATTCCATTGTGTTGACCACGGCGCCACGGATACGGTTTCAGAGAAGGGTTTCAAGCGGAATTATAATAATATCAGTAAGCGAGTAATTCTGGATTTTTAATAAAACGCATTTTCTATTGGATGAAATAGGGAATCGAAACTATTCTCGAACTAAAATCTAAACCAATTGTGAATCTAAACCAACATAATTACAAATACAAAATTTCAACAAAATCATTCAATCGTTTAGGAGGAGTTCTATTACAAATACACTGGTAGAATAATTTTATATATAAAGATAATAATAATTACAAAGCGATTTCAAAGAAACCAGGGCACATCTCAACTTATGACAATTCTGGCTTAAGTTTGAAACCAAAGGGCAGATTTTTGTTTGTCTATTGGCTGTTGTAAACATGAAAATGAATGGGAAGGGCATTATAGTAGTTCGTGACTTTGCGACAAATTGCTCTATTCACTATCATTGTAAACATAAAATTACGTTCATTTAAAATATTTGTATAGTTGGCAAACACAAAATTTCAGAAGTGGTGTAAATTTTAATGCACACTACAATGATGTTAGTTATACTATGGAAATGAGATTAAAACACTAATTAATCTATGGGTGCCTTAAGTTCTCATTTGGCCTTTTTTATCAAAAATATTCGATCGAGTTTATTATATATGAATCTACAAAATAGTGCCTATAACATTGCAAGTTTTAAGAATGAAATTTTGAAAAATGAAAATATTTATAATGCACATAAAATACTTAATAATATTTTTACGTTTATTTAGGAAAATATATTCGCAAGATGATAAAACACTACCCGAGAAATAATGATTTACTTTAACATAAAATAACGCAGTAATCGAAAACTGTTTTGTAATACTATTTATTCGGGTATCAAACTAATTTTGAAATCGCTATATTTGGAGTAATTTAAATAATTATCTAAACATCACGAAGTTTTCCAATTTCACATTTTACAAACTTGTAAAAATATTTAATGTAAATTTTTACTTTAAAGAAATATTTTAGATACAGTTTTCGTTATTGTACAGCTGGTAATACTTCAGAATAGGTCCAACCCTTGGCAAATTTGGCGATATTATTGGCGATGTTCATTAAAACACAACTGCTAAATCCCAGTACAGGGTTCCCGCCGAACCAAGTTCAGTGGGCACGCCAAGCGCGGGCGATGTCGCCAAATTCTAGAACCCAGTTTTCTGACAAACCTTGCTCTATTTTTTTATATTCTATTTTATATTTTTTAATTTTTATTCATCTTAATAAAATTTCAAAGTTTTTCTTGTTCAAAATATACTTTGAAATTAGGTATAAACTTAATACAAAACGAAACACAAATTGTAAACGTCACTTAGCGGCAATTTGGCAATCACTTTTAAATAAATAGAGCCAAAAACATGGTGGACGGCTCCCGGAACTGGGATTATACCAATTCAAATAATTTCTAAACATCGGGGATTTTTTCAATTTCATATTTTACAAACTTGTAAAAATACTTAATGTAAATTTTTACGTTTAATTTTTTTTACATTAAATAAATATTTTAGATATAGTTATCTTTACTGTACAGTTGATAATAATTCAGAATAGGGTACCCTTTATCAAATTCGGCGATATTATTGGCGATGTTTAGTAAAACACAAATGTGATCCATCCAAACATTGTATCCCTTGGTTTTTTTGTTGACTTTAATCAATGCAGATCACGCCATTGTAATAGAATTTTATAATTTTACATAATTAAATAAAACCAGTTAAAAACCGGACATTTATATTTGTGTAATGAATCCATCTACAGTTTAAAAAGCAACAGCTCCAAACTGTTAAATATAAGCCACAGTGAACCAGTAATATTTCATTACATCTAATTTTTTAAGCATTACGCGCATTTAATGTATAAGAAAAAGGCTACACTAGCAAAGTGGCATTAAAATATAATATAAATTAAAATATAAATACAGATTGTTTAGACACGGAGAGATCAGGAGAAAATGTTAGGCTACCATGCTCATCAAGTTGGTAGCGGTACCCTGTTCCTGTTTCAATTCTTTCAGTTATCTGAAGTGAATATATTTATTTCATTGAAAATGAAATTGACTTTAGATATTTTAACATTTGAAAAATGATGCAGGATTGGTTTCGCTTAAGCTAAAAAATTTATAACATTATTAATGCTTTCTTACTTCTTTAGAACTGCTACTCCAATGGTTAAAAAATAAAATATTCAAAAATTTCAGAAAAACGCCCAAGATTAACGCTAAAAATCGCAAAATAAATCCTAAGATAATTTCAAGCACCATCTTGGACAAGGTTTCGTATTGGAGAGAAAGAAATTTTCCATTGTTTCATTTACTTTATTTATTTTAACAATGCTATTGTTACTTGATTATAATTACTTTATTATAACACATAGTTAACAGTACTTGTTGATGGAAAGCATTGTTCACTATTGTTGTGTAAGAATGAAATCGAACAAGGCGGACTTTTAAATTATTTCGTTTTTTGTTTAGTTTAATAACAACTGCATAAATCATATCATTCTCTAGTTTAAAATAAAAAATATAAGTATAAGAATAAATCATATTATAGACATATATTTTAAATTTCAAAAACCTCTTTATTAAAAATTTTTATTTAAATTTACTTATTATTTTGTTTTTGTTACACAATATAATACGCATTAAACATCCATTTAAGTGGTCATGCGACTGTTAAATTGACAAAAAATTGGATTGTTCAGAAAAATATATATTTAAAAATAATTTAATTTCCGAACATTTTAAAATAATTCACTTAAAAAATTCCAATATGGAGAGAAGTTATAAATAAAAACATTTCACCTGTTTACTGTAAACAAATTTAAACTTAAAAATCTTTAACTTGATTTTTCCAAATTGTGTTTTTTTTATGTAACGCGTATGTTTTCTCAAAACGTTTTTAATATTTTTTCATGAAGTTTTTACATGTTGTATACAATATGAGTTTCTTCCGATTGAACTCAAATTTTCTCGTATATTTCCCAAAATATGTTTTTTTTTCTGGGATAATTTTTACTTTTTAAGAAAACAAATTCATTTTTTTTAAATACATATGTATCTTAAATCTGTACATATTTAGGTTCTAAGGAAATGTACAATGTTTGCGGACGGTTGAGTTAGCAGTTTCGTTAAGAAAGAATCTGAATAAGCTAAGATATTTCGAGATTCCATTTCTCTTTATTTTGTTGTTCTTCTCTTCCACTCAGCAAAACTACAGGGCTGAAATAACAGCTCGAAACTTCCCTTTCGAGATGAGGCAAAAAGCCTGATGTCGTATATATTCAGGGTAATCTTAAAAAGAGTACATTTTTCAGCATTTGTTCTGAATAATATAGTCTTTGCTTTGTCATAATTTGTTATGATAATACAGTGAACTCCTCTTAATGTGATCAGTTTGGGACACCGTGATTTTGATAACAATAACCAATTGATAACAATAAACAAGGTATAAAATTAGATAAATTTACCCCATCCCTTTAATTCACACATCTACATTTCAAAATGAAATGAAAAAACTCACATTATATTTATGTACTGTATATTATCCTTTAAGTCACAAGAATTGTTTACACAATAAAAATAATTGATCAATTTTTGATTGTCTACAGATCTTTCTAAGAAGCTCATTTATAAATAATTCGTTATCATAATGTTTTTTAAAGTCATCGGATTTTGTACTCCAAGGTCCAACACTTTCAATGCAATTAGAAACGGAGAAATGATTAACTGCGCTGCAGATCTTCTCTGACTCATATTTGGTAACCTGTCATAACGATTTAAAATTTCGATATTTAGTTTTAATGTTAAATCATTTCACTTTCTGGCTTCCATATCGACAAACTGCATGTGAGCGAGAAAGGCATAAAATGTGAATATGCTCCTTCTCAGTTCCGAATAGAATTTGTTGTCTTTTGCTTATCTGATAACTATTGATCAAGCAGGGTGTGCGTATTTCTGAAAAATTCCAAGAACAAGTAATAACCCACTCCATTCTTTTTTCTCTTTTTCCCTAGGTGGAAGAGGAGAATTCTCGTTAAATTAAAACAACATCGAAGGGAAAGAAAAGAATGGGTTCCTTCTGAATACATTGTGAATATTCCTTTGCCAATTAAAATGATGTTCGAAAACTGATAACAATAACCGATAAAACGATCCAATAAAGCGACAATTTTAACATACAAATGAATAGAGAAAATCGGGACCAAGTGATTTCGATAACAATAAGCGATTGATAACATTAACCGTGATCACATTAAGCGGAGTCCACTGTAATTGCTTTTCTTATCACGTAAACTGCTAATTGTCGGCTTTTTTTAAACTACTTTTTGTGGTTACAATAGAACTTCATGTCATTCCCAACATTTGTCATTTTTTTTACCTCTCTACCTATATTATTCTGTAAATTATTACATAGTACTTAGTTTGTATATTATTAACTAGTCCGTTTTTTGATGACACACTAGTCATAGCGCTGATCACGTACTAGTGCGTTTTCTAACGATTGATACTTGAGCGCGGGATACTTACTAGAACCTGTTCTGACAATTGATACTTGACCGCGGTTAATGTAAGAACATGGTTTATTTATGGGTACAAAAATATCGGTATATACAGGAAAACGTAGCCGAATGTTCTTGTCTATTACATAGATTCTGGAAAAATTTAGACAAATAAAAATTAGTTTATACATCACAGAACGGGACCACAGAACCACAGAACAGGAAAAATTAAAAATATATACTACTATTCCTATTTGATTTTTCATATTTACGACACTATTATAAATTTATCCACTAAAAAGTACATTTTTTGATTACAAAAATCTTATGGTTGTTATTTATATATTTCTTTTTATATATCTGTTTATATATTTCAATATAAAATACGAAAAGTTGGTTAAAAAGTTAAATAATTTTTGATCTATTGAGATTTAACCAAATAACTAAATTTACGCACAAAACGCCCGCTCCCGGTACAATTCCGTTGCGAAATGTACTAGCACAAAATGAATTATACCTACATATATAATTATTCCACATATAGAGAAAAACTGTTGTTATTGTGACTGATTGTAATTCAGTCTTACAAATTACAAGCGAGGACTTGCAGTATTAATTTCAGAGAATAGCAATGAAAATTTTGTGCAGTTATTTAAGAGAATATTTAGAAATTAATAAACCAAATACAAACCATTATACCTTCTTGATTTTTCCAGAATGATGCTTTGACGAAATATCCATAAAATTTAATTTTGTATCTAAAATATAGATCAATAAACTTTATATTTTCTGCATCTGAAAAAGCTCAAATATAAAAGTGCATATTCCTTATTTGATATCCTTAAATTTTTCCAAATTTCACTTATCTTAGATGCTCTCTTTACAATAAAAAATGATATTTTACAAATACATATCTAATGGTTTCCTCGAAGCAACGGGTTTTTTCATTATTATCTGAAAACAACCTTGCATTAGCAAATGCATCAGACATTTCCCTCACAGGAATATAATACTTTAAACATTTTCTTGATATAAATATTTTAGAATATTTCTTACATATAAACCATTGTTCAAAGATATATACGAATTACTTTTTTATCGAAATATATTATAAATATACGAAATTTTATTTTTAAGCATTTCTAGGAAATTTTGTTCAATCTTTAAGATAAGGAAAAATAACCCTTTTATTAGCGAATTATGAAATTATATCGAAAGGTAACAATAAATATATTTTCAAAGCTTT
>CM063500.1:3523908-3531408 GCA_032207245.1 Pardosa pseudoannulata | reverse complement strand
TAAGCAACACTTACTAAAAGAGAAATCAGAGGTATAAAAAGAAGCTTTATTGGAAAAGTAGCATGGAGCGCAATGCGACTGAAGGCCGAAACATCCCTGTGATGGGTGTCCAGCAAGAAACATCCGGTCTTTAATAGGGGATATGATCTCCCCTTACTGCTAGGCAGGTTTCACAGAGTCTGACCATGCTGAGAATGAGGGTGTCAATGAGTTGTTGAGGTATTGCTGCCCATTCGTCTTGCAGTACCAATCGAAGCTCCGGAATCGTTACTGGTGGTAAAGTACGAGCTTCCAAGCGTCTGCCTAGAAAATCCCATACATGCTCGATGAGATTGAGATCGGGAGATCGTGCCGTCCAATCCATATGTTCAATATCCTCACTCTCTAAGAGCTGTTCGGCAGCTAATGTGCGATGACATGGTGCATTGTCGTCCATGTAAAGGAACTGCGGACCCATAGCGCTTCTAAAAAGACGAACATATGGAAGAATAATCTCTTTACAATAACTGGTCCCGTTGACTGAACCTGCGTCGAAGATGTGAAGGTCTGTACGACTACCAAGCATGAAGCCTCCCCAAACAAGAACACCGCCACCTCCATACCTGTCCCTTTCAATGATGTTCGAGGGATGATTGCGGCTTCCCCGCTTTCTCCAGATGAGTATGCGATGAGAATCGCTACTCCGACTGAATCTGCTCTCATCTGTAAAGAGTACTCGTCCGCATTCATTGTCTCTCCAATTCCGGTGTTCCCGGCACCACAGAGAACGCCTTCTCCGATGGGCAGGCGTTAGAGGTACACACCGTACAGGGCGTCGTGCAAACAGACCACCACCGTGCAGTCTTCTGTCCACGGTAAAACGCGATATCGGTCGTCCAGTCGCCTGTGTCGTGTGTCTAGCCATTTCTCCCGCTGTCTGCCGCCTGTTTCTTCTGGCCTGTAAGGCAATATACCGGTCATCTGCAGGTGTGGTTTCTCGTGGACGACCACTACTAAACCCCCGGATAGCTGTTCCTGTAGTTTGAAATTGTCTCCAAAGTCGTGAAATGATGCTGTGAGCAATTCCGAACTCTGCAGCCACACTTGTCACACTGCGGCCTTCCTCCAACTTCCCAATGATTCGACCTCGGGTAAAAGCATCCAGATGTCGTCTAATAGATTGATTATTTGCCATTTCTCGCTGAGGCAGCAACTCGGTGTGATTTTAACTGCTATACGGTATGCAATCTCTTTGCCAGAAATACTGATCTTACACCGATAACATGCTTTATACTACTCAGACACTCCCCCATTTCGTCTACCTGCATATCTGCGCATGTGCTACCGTATATCACCTTACTTAATCTCCTGATTGGTCTTTCTGTCCGCTCTGCCTCTTCGTTCAGCTGATATGATAATTTTTCGACTCCGTCCTTAATGTTTGCACACCAGTGTATATATATATATATATATATATATATATATATATATATATATATATATATATATATATATATATATATATATATATATATATATATATATATATATATATATATATATATATATATATATATATATATATATATATATATATATATATATATATTTATACTGAAAAGCAAAAAAATTCATATAGGCATATGAATGAAAACACAGATATAACCGATCCAATACGCCATTGCGATTGGCAACTCCTATATAAGACAGAAGGTGTGTGCTACTAGAATGGCAGTTAATAAGATTAAAGTGAGTTTGAACGTGGTGCTATAGTTGGAGAAGAGAAGGAGAGATGGAATATAGCAAATCGGAGGTAGCGATGAAATTTGGTATTTCCCGTACGACCATTTTGCGAGTTCACCGTAAATATCTGAAATCCTTTAAAACATTAAATCTCCAACATCTTTGATGCTGGAAAATAATCAAGCAAGCAAAGGACCAGTGACTACTGGGAAAATCATTAAATGTAACAGAAGTGCAATCCTTTCGTAAAATTCTGAAGATTTCATTGCTGGGGCATCAATAAGTGTCAGCGTGCGAACCATTCGACAAAACATCATCGATATAAGCTTTCGGTGTCGAAGGCCTACTCGTGTATCCTTGATGATTGCACGATACAGAGCTTTAACCTCTAATGGGCCCATCAACACCGAGATTGGACTGGTAACAAGTTGCTTGGTCATTTCAAATTGTATCGAGTGAATGGATGTGTACTGTTATGGAGACAACATCATGAATCTGTAATGGTATGACTACTGGGAAACTGAATAAATTTGGGACCCCTGATACGTCTAGATACACTTAAGTAAGGATCCTGTCTGATCATCTGTAACCACTCATATCCTTTGTGCATTTCGATGGACTTGGGGAATTGCACCAGAAAAATAGACACCCTGCAAGTCCAGAATTGCTCCAGAGTGGCTCCAGGAAAACTCTTCTCACTTTAAACACTTCAGCTGTCCACCAATCGTATTTATGGTACAACAGATCTCATCTAGATTTCAAGAATTTTCCAATTGCAAAGTTAATTTTTTGGCGAAGGTGAGTCGGCTATCCAAGTAAATGCAGAGATACTATACCTTTTCAAAGTCCCATCCCTAAAATTACACCATTTGGCTAAATTAATTTGTTTCTGTTTTAATTGTGGTAGCCTTTATGTCTAATTCGAAAACGCCAAATTAATATCAGCATAACTCAACTATTCTTGTATAGATCCCTTATATCACTCAGTTTCACTTCTTAAGCATCATCCTGTAAATCATCTTAAAATTCAATTAACTTGTTCGCTTGCACCTTCACAGACGGTCTAAACTATCCTTCCGATTCTCGTGTCTTCAGATTTTAGATTATTAAAGCATATTATTTTTCAAGTTTTTAATTAATTATTGTATGTAACATTTTAATTGACTATACTAAGTTGATACTCTAAAAGTAACTGATCAATATTATTATTACATATTACGTTTTATTTCACTTCAGCTCAGTGTAGGTACAGTTACCGTCGGTAGTGATAATAATTTATTGACCTTTATGTCCTCAGTGGGAATTTTACGACATGTTTGATCAATATGACATGAGTTTCTCTCCTATCACTCGGACTTTCACCGTATTCAGTAAATTACGGAATCTTTCTAAAAATGTTCTAGAATCTTTGTTAAGAAAAAATTAACTCAGAATTCTTAGATTAAACAAATATTTTCGCTTTACTTAAGGATTATCACTCATCACTTTTACGATGGTGTATGTTTGAATATTCTTGTACCAAAGAAAATTACCTTTGTCCATCAAGTTCGTGGAAAGACAAAAAAAAAAAGAGTGACCCTCGGTCTCTGTGGGCTCTCCCCTTGCACCTTCAAATAAGAATGCGGGAGATCCGATAAGAGTTTCAACTGGTTATTGTTTTCTCCAAAACTTCCGTTTTTCTACTTTTAATCCTTTGTGATGTTTCATCACAAAAGTCTGACTAGTTTGTATCGCTAAATGTAAAATAACATCCTACAATTAGAAATTTTAAGCCTTTTTTCCCCTCGAATAAAATATGACTTTTTTTCTTATTTTTAAACCTCCTCAACTAGAAATACTTCAACCGGGACATGATTTCTGTAACATGTGACATAGTTCTTTCGTTATCGTGCCGACCGGTCATGTCTGTACCTTGTGACGAAGTCAATGTTCTTGAGTGAGAAGTAGCTTGAAGAATGATCACAGTCACAATAGAATTGGTAATCACTTTTATTTTTTTCTGGAGTAAATAAAAAGTTACATATACAACGGGATTCTAATTCTCCCAAAACAAGTAGAAATGTAGAGGACTATTGCTTGCGTAAAATTACCACGACGATCACAGTCGAAAAAAAGATTAAATAATCTCACAAATGGGGAGGCCTTTCCAGAGTATAATGCAAACCCAATCTATCCCCCGTACGGTGTCCGAGACGCCGCCGTTCCTTATGTGAGCGGAGTTTACGAGTCTCCCTAACGTAATCACTAAAAATTTGGCTCCAGTCAAAAGTCGAGAAAGCCTCCACAAGGACAAAGCAAATCCGTAAAAAAATGTCCCAAAATTCTGGGGTCAGTTACGGTCCCGGCAACCGTTTTTTTTTTGGTCAGTTATGATTCCAGCTACAGCTAGTTTTTTTAGTTGAATTCTTATTTCGCTATCTGTCCCGATTCCGGCTTCTCCAGGTAATCCTCCCGAGTCATTATCGCAAATGATCAAGGACGTGACGCCTATTCAACCGAAACGTCATCATCCCAGACAAGGCGTCACCACGCTATTGTAACCAAGTCGAAACAGCACGGCTTCAAATCAGCTGATTTTTGTCTTTCGTGTTCTGTACAAAGGGAGGGTCTTCACAATCTCATTAAAAAGACTATATATTTTAATAATTTGTCATTTCTTCAAAATATAATTTCTGATTAACTAACCCGATACTACTGTATCCAATTAAAAATTTTAATATTTAACAGGTAAGTAATTTAAGTACATAATATCAATGTATTTATGGATTTAAAAAGATTTAGTCTAGCGAATGTGAAATAAATTATTAAGTGAATGTTGAAGAAATTATTAGTATGACTTTCTATGATTTTGAAAAAGCAACTCGATTCTGTGTTATTCTAGCTAAACGAGGTAATATCTAAAGAAGACAATGAACAAAATTTCAACATCATCCATCATTTTTAGATGAGTATTTTTTACCCATATTTCCTGCAATATGAAGTAAAACATGCATTCTTAAATAAATAACCAAGACTTCAATTCAAATTATCTCATCTCAGATAGTGTTTGATATATTTCTGAATTAAGATTCTTAAAATTTTGTATCCCATATTGAAATAAAAAATATGCTAAGGAAATGTTCTACTCCAAAATTCGAGTTTTAAGGAATTATTTTGCTCTATATTCACTTTGCTTCACGGAAATACATAAATTTTCCAGTCTGTATTCGAAACACATTTTTGAATAAATTTACTATCACGCCTTTGCAAAAAATATTCCAATTTTATACCATTCCCCTGAATATGAAAATGCCATGAGCAGCTGGTGGTGCTGCCAAATTTAGAAACGTAATCATGGCAGGCGGGATGTAATTCACAGGATGTTACATAATGATATATATGTATTTTCAGCTGCACTGAGTCTAGAAAAAGTCACTTTTCCATAAATTTTGAGGTAAGAGTGGTAAAATAAAGCTTTATTTCTAAAAAGTCTAATTAAAAAATTGTTAGATAAATTTTAACATGTTTTTATGAAACCATTCTGTAAAAGATTAAACAATAATTATTTCGTAAACGTTTAATATGAATCTTTGTTTCTGTTCAACTCTTAGAGTTATTCACTAGATATTTGTTTAGTGAGAAATAAAGCAGTATATAAATTATTCATAATGCTATCAGTATTAGGAATTATGTATAAATAAATACACACACATATATGTGTGTGCGTGTGATGTTATTTTTTGCCTTAAAATTATTCAACGAATCTTAATATCAATCTTGAATTTATATTCCGTTTCGATTCTATCTTTTCTAGACTCCCTTTTTTTTAAAAAATGTGCAAATGTTTTTCTTCACCTGTGGATTTCTTCCGGTTTCATAAGTAACTAAAAACAGATTCTGACACTTAAACTAAGTCATTAAACTCTGACTGGTTAGTACAAACAACCACGATGTACATTTTTGTGAACAGTTCTTTCGTGATAATCCATGCCTTAATAAACTGTCTGTTTGATTAAATCATTCCATTTCATTTTCACTCGTTCTACGACTGCAGAATGACTTATCAGATCGGAACTCCCTTTGTGATGAGACAAAAACCATTGAGGCACATTTATGTATGTATATATATATGCATATATTATTACTTACCTATACAAATTTATATATATATATATATATATATATATATGTCTGTGTGTATATATGTATGTATACACACATATATGTTATATTTTTATTCCTGTCGTTACAGATTGTGTTTTTCCGGTAATTCTTTTCAAGCAACCCTAGAGAAAGTTCTCGAATGTTCCCTAGTATAATTCTTCCGATTGCATACCTAAACATAGAATTCTGACGCTAAAGTTATGTCACCCACGTGACATGTAGAGATCACTAATTGGCTGGTACCTAAAACTATAAAATTACATGTATAGAATTTAAAAACACCTTCGGTAAGGTTTCGACAGAGTTGGATCGACAGTTGAATTGAATAAACTACAATAGTTTGATTTTCCATTGTCTTTATTTTATTTTCAATCTCGTCGCAAGATTCCACGACTGCAGGTCGGCAATAAAAGCCCAGAAGTCCACTTCGATATGAGGCCAAAAGTATCATTTAATATATATACGTATAAACACATGACACACACACTGTGTGTGTGTGTGTGTGTGATTGTGTGTGTGTGTGAGTGTGTGAGTGTGTGTGAGTAGTTCGTCGCCAATCACAGTAACAAAGTCATAATCTCAATCACATAAGGTGGTCGTAGTTAACAACTTTTATTTCCAAATCGAAATGCGTACAGCTTTCTTATTCCTTACGTCACACACCACATTCAGTCATCTACTAGAAATCTTCTCTCGCCCTGTCACGTGGCCATAAACACCGAAAACACAACGACGCCACTCTCATAGTTTAGAACCCCTACCAACTTCAATTTTTACTGTTATATATATATATATATATATATATATATATATATATATATATATATATATATATATATATATATATATATATATATATGCACCTCCCCGTTTATACTGCTGCATTCATTAAATATCCATAAAATGAAAAGTAAAATATATATAGTGAATGTACTTCCTTCCCTTTATTTCAAATAAAGGAGTACCATGGATTCTTGAAAGCTAAACATAGAAAAGAATAAATGTTATTTAATATATACAAATAGTTATTCATTAAATTTTATTTATTTAGAAAAATAACTTTGAAGATATTAGTTTCACTTTTAAACGATTTTTATTTGAATAACATAATATATTTTCCACTAAAAGTTAGTTTTCATTTCTAAAGTACAAAGTTCAAAAAAAGTTTTAGAGTTTTAGTAATATACCAATTATTAAAAGCGAAATATTCATTTGATACATTTTTCTACAAATATTTCTATTATAACAAAACCTCTCTAATTATCATTTTTCTAGAATTTTCAAAAAAGTCTTTGGAAATTTAAATTTAACCTTTTTAACTCTTAAAGTAAATATAAAATCAATTTTAAATATTTTAAAATAATTCTTCCAGAGTGAATAATTGAAATGTTAGAATATTAATACTTTAAATATACAGTTAAAACAATTATATAGTAGTTTTAAAATTACTGGTTTTTTTATATTACAGTTTCATTATAATTATAATTAATTATCACATCCCAAAAATGACTTCCTAATGGTGCCTTATAATTGTAGAACTCATCATATTACCTAGAATAGTTATTAAATTTAAACATGAGTGTCGATTTTTTTCAGGGGAGTCAATGTATAATTATTTTGTTAACATACCTATTT
>CM063500.1:3513908-3518908 GCA_032207245.1 Pardosa pseudoannulata | reverse complement strand
TATGTATACTCTAAAGATGAAACAAAAATATATATTCTGTATACACATTGAAAAATGATATTAGTAAGCATTCAACTATAAATTTCTAAAATGTGCAACTAAGCATTAATATTTAAAAATCTATTACATTTTAAGGTAGCACTATATATAAAATTCGAGAGAAAAGATGTTACGCTATAGTTTTATCGATTGCCAGTCTAGTTTTAAAGGTAATCTTTACTAGTATTTATTGTATCGAAAATACCGACAACACAGCAAAATACGTAAATAAATCACTAAAGTTTAAAAAAAATTGCCTGCTTTTAACTGGGAAATAATCTTTAAACAACATTTTAAACAACTTAAATCAATTTATTTTGCCTTCCTGTAATTAATCGAAAGCTAGTAGTACCCTGTCTTATCTCTACACTTCCTTAAACAACTTACAGTTTCCGAGAATAAATATCTCACATAAAACCTTCCCAGCTTATTTTTCATATTTCTCATTAAACTAGTGTTGTTGCCACAAGGGTATTATTTATAGTGGGTTTTCAGTAAACAAATTTATTTATTTATTTCACAAAAATCAATTTTTTTATTAAAATATTTTCAATTTGAATAAACAATTTTTTTGGTTCTACTGCCAGGTTTATAAACAAAATTAGTTATAAAAAATAATTATTTATTTAGTTTAACAGAAATAGGCTTAGTTATCTATATTTTCTTTATTTTTCCGCTTTGAGACAAATATTTTCATATTAAAGAGATACTAGTTTTTTATTAACAGTTTCAATTATAAAAGCTTTTTATTTGATTTAGCATAAAATCGTAAAATTAAGTTTAGATCACTAATGACTTTCTAATGTTATTAAATTAATTAAGTCATGCCATATAAAGCAATTCATTTTATAAAAATATAAAGTATATACACTAAGTGAACAAGGTAAATATCTACCTATGTACAAGATAAGTCTTGAAAAATTTTAACTACCATTAATTTAATGGGTTTTCATTAATTTAATAGAACTTATTTATCATTAATTATCATTAATCTAACATAATAATACTTAATGTATATATATATAATATACATAAATATATATCTATATTATTATAATAATATTAATGATAACACTTATTTATCATTATTATTATTATTATTATCATGAAAATGCTACACTATACTTTTATCCATTGGTAGTCTAGTTTTAAAGAAAATCTAGTTTTAAGGAGTATTTATTGCATCGATATTACCGACAACATCGGCAAAATACATAAATCAATCACTAAAGTTTAAAAAAATCACCTACTTTTATCTGGGAAATAATCTTTGAACAACATTTTAAACAACTTAAAGCAATTTATTTTGCCTTCCTGTAATTAATCGAAAGCTAGTAGTACGCTTTCTTATCTCTAACCCTTCCTTAAACAACTTAAAAGTTTCCGAGAATAAATATCTAACATAAAATCTTCCCAACTTATTTTTCATACTTCTCATTAAACTACTGTTGTTGGCACAAGGGTATTATTTATAGTGAGTTTTCGGTAAACAGATATATTTATTTATTTCACTCAAAATCAGTTTTCTATTAAAATCTTTTAAATTTGAATAAACAATTTTTTTGGTTCTACTGCCAGGTTTATAAACAAAATTAGTTATAAA
Organism: Pardosa pseudoannulata; assembly: GCA_032207245.1. NCBI lineage: Eukaryota > Metazoa > Arthropoda > Arachnida > Araneae > Lycosidae > Pardosa > Pardosa pseudoannulata. The sequence goes on along the minus strand of CM063500.1, from coordinate 3,517,266 downwards.
AAATAATGATTTATTTAGTTTAACAGAACTGGACTTAGTTACATATATTTTCTTTATTTTTCCGATTGGAGACATATTTTCATATTAAAGAGAGACTATTTTCTGATGAACAGTTTCCATTATAAAAGACTTTTATTTGATTCAGCATAAAATCGTAAAATTAAATTTAGATCAGTATTAACTTTCTAATGTTATTAATTTTATTAAGTTATTCCACATAAAGCAATTCAATTCATTTTATAAACACATAAAGTATATACACTAAGTAAACAAGATAAATATCTACCTACCTGCAAGTTAAGTTTAGAAAATTTTTAACTACCATTAATTTAATAGGTTATCATTAATTTAATAGATCTTATTTATCATTAATTATCATTAGTCTAATAAAATAATACATAATGTATATATATAATGATTATAATAATATTAATAATAACATTTATTTATCATTAGTATAATTATCTTCATTAAAATGCTGCGCTATAGTTTTATCCATTGTTAGTCTAGTTTTAAAGAAAATCTTTACAAGTATTAATTGTATCGATAGTACCGACAAAACCGGCAAAATACATAAATCAATCACTAAAGTTTAAAAAAATCACCTACTTTTATCTGGGAAATAATCTTTAAACAACATTTTAAACAACTTAAGGTAATTTATTTTGCCTTCCTGTAATTAATCGAAAGCTAGTAGTACGCTGTCTAATCTCTACACTTCTTTAACAACTTGAAGTTTCCGAGAATAAATATCTAACATAAAATCTTCCCAACTTATTTTTCATACTTCTCATTAAACTACTGTTGTTGGCACAAGGGTATTATTTATAGTGAGTTTTCGGTAAACAGATATATTTATTTATTTCACTCAAAGTCAATAGTTCTTGTTATAATCTATTAAATTTAAATAAAAAAATTTTTTATTGTTTTACTGCCATGTTTATAAACAAAATTAGTTACAAAAAATTGTGATTTTTTTATAGAACTGGAATTAGTTATGTATATTTTCTTTCATTTTCCACTTCGAGACGTATATTTTCATATTAAAGAGACTTTGACTATTTTTGATGAACAGTATCCGTTATAAAAGCCTTTCATTTAAATCAGCATAAAATCGTAAAATTAAATTTAGGTCACTAATAAATTTCTAATGCTATTATAATTTAATAAGTTATTCCAAATAAAGCAATTTATTTTATAAAAACATAATATATACATTAAGTGAACAAAGTAAATATCTACCTATGTGCAAGATAACATTTTAATTATCATTAATTTAATAGAACTTATTTAAAATTAATTATCATTATTCTAGTAAAATAATACTTAATATATATATATATATATATATATATATATATATATATATATATATATATATATATATATATATATATATATAATAATATTAATAACACTTATTTATCATTAGCATTATTATCATCATTAAAATGTTACGCTATAGTTTTATCCATTGCTAATCTAGTTTTAAAGAAAATCTTTATGAGTATTTATTGTACGGATAGTTCCGACAACACCGGCAAAATAAATAAATCAATCACTAAAGTTTAAAAAAAATTGCCTGCTTTTAACTGGGAAATAATCTTTAAACAACATTTTAAACAACTTAAATCAATTTATTTTGCCTTCCTGTAATTAATCGAAAGCTAGTAGTACCCTGTCTTATCTCTACACTTCCTTAAACAACTTACAGTTTCCGAGAATAAATATCTCACATAAAACCTTCCCAGCTTATTTTTCATATTTCTCATTAAACTAGTGTTGTTGCCACAAGGGTAATTTTTGTAGTGGGTTTTCGGTAAACAAATATATTTTTTTTTTTATTTACTCAAAGTCAATTGTTTTTATTAAAATATTTTAAATTTCAAAAACATTTTTTTGTTCTACTGTCATATTTATAAACAAAATTAGTTATAAAAAATAATGATTTATTTAGTTTGATATAAGTGAAACTAGTTATGTATATTTTCTTTATTTTTCAGCTTCGAAACATATATTTTCGTATTAAAGAGACATTAATTTTTAATAACACTTTCCATTATAAAAGATTTTTATTTGATTCAGCATAAGACCATAAAATAAAATTTGTTGCTTTATGTTAACAACATTTTTAAACTTAAAATCCATACTTTGGATCAACCGCCATGCCGAACACCGAACCCATAATCTTCGGGTCTGGATCTCGTGCTTTGATCATTCGGCCACTGAGCTCGTTGGAAAAGTTTCTTTATGCGGCAATATATACAGTAATTGAACAAGGTAAATATCTACCTACCTGCAAGATAAATTTTAAATTTTTTTAACTAGCATTAATTTAATAGAACTTATTTATCATTAATTATCATTAATCTAATTAAATAATACTTTATATATATATGATTATAATGTTATTAATGATAACACTTATTTATCATTAGTATAATAGAATTTATTTCTGAATTATTTAGTAGATAAAACTCGTTATATACAGGGAGTTTCAACATGATGGATTAATCTCTTCACTTTTAGATTTCTTATTCCGAATTTTAAAAAATACCAGTTATTTAAACCTGTATGACCCACAGTTTTTGAGAAAAATGCGATAGAAACCGTATGACGTCATATACGGTATACAAATTACAAAAATTACACTATTCGAAGCACGAACATCGGTATTTCCAAAATCTTAAATAAACAGAAACACTTACGCAAATACATATACATATATATATATATATATATATATATATATATATATATATATATATATATATATATATATATATATATATATATATATATAGATATATACAGAGATATATATATATATACAGATATATATATATATATATATATATATATATATATATAGATAGATAGATAGATAGATAGATAGATACATACATACATACATACATACATTCATACATACATGCATGACAAAATGGTATATTTAAACGTTCTAAAAAAATTTACCAAGCACAGCTGTAAAATTGAATTTAAAAAGAAACTTCATTTTTGTCCACGACAATGCTCCTAAGAATAACGCTCAGTATGTAAATTAATGGTTATTATATAATGTACAAAAAGTACAGTTCCATCCTCCACAAAGTCCGAATTTGAACGCTATAGAACATTTATCGGCATTTAAGGAGAATACAGTTGGGAGAGAAGAAAATAAAAAGTAAAAATGAACTAAAAAGTGCTCTTCAGAATATAAGGGACAGTGTACCAACAGATTTCGCTGAAAAGTTGGTCTTTTAGATGAACAAAGGATTAGAAGCTGTTACAGTAGCTAAAAGATATCACACGAGGTATTAAATGTTTCTGTTTAATATTTAAAAGTTATTTTTTGTTA
>CM063500.1:3501408-3508908 GCA_032207245.1 Pardosa pseudoannulata | reverse complement strand
GGAGTGGAACAATACATGTTGTTGAGTTTGCTTTGATTACCCTTAAGATTTTAATATTCCTTAAATTGTACAAGGACTTGTTAAACTTAATACTATAAGACAGAAAAATAATTTTATACGTCATATCTTTACCTAGTTTTACCGGGTGTAGTATCACTACAGTTTTTTAAAACAGAAAAAACAGTAGCTAAAAAAATGCCGATAGATGGCGCTGGTTCGAGCGACTTCGATGGAAATATGCAAATGAGACTGTTATAAGAACTTGCGCTCCTAAAAATACACAACCAGTTCACCGCTGTAAACCATGCATGTGAACAAGGATGCTGAATACGAAGGATAAATCTTTGTTGTTGAAGTTGCTTTACGTCAACCAGGAATCAGAGAAAGCTGTCTTGCGTAAGTTCCGAATTCAGAAGAATGTCAGGAGTGGTAAAGGGCCTTTAACAGTGACAGGTCTCATAAACCTTGTTCAGTGGTTTGAGGAAACTGGAAAGTTGGAGGCGTTTCAGGTTCCCATGGCCTTCTCTGTCGCCAGATTTGAACCCTCAGAATTTTGGTTGCTGGGATATGTGAAATCTTGGGTGTATCGATCCAATCCATTCAATCTCTCTGAACTGAAAGATGCGATCCGCCGAGAGGTGTCTTGCATACAACCGGACCTGCTGTACTGTGCCGTTAATGGATTAGTGACTCGCCTGCAGTGTGTTATCCCCTGTGGTGGTGGTCATGTGGAACACATACTGTTGTAATAAACGATTTGAAGGCATTCTGTTTGTTATTTGCGTTTCTTTTTCTTTGACTTGTGTACATCAGAGCCCTCTATCGAATCTTTTCGAGTTATTATATTCTGTTTTAAAAAACTTCAATGCCCTAGAGATATGAACCCTACAAATCGTTTTTTATTTTGGTTATTATTCATGTTATTATAAATTTTTAAAGTTTATATGGACTTTTTGATCACGCGATACATCATACCTTTATCTAGAAATATGCAAAACTTTAGTACAGAGAAATTAATCATTTATATAATTTCATTTTTCCACAAATTATCTTATTCTTGATTTCATTCAAAACTTTCAACAAAATTGTAACAATAATAATAACAATAAAAGATTTTAATTTTGTTTTGGTAATTAACTGGATTCGAATTATCACATTTTGAAAATCCGCAGAATTTAATGTGTTAATAATATTTTACAGTATTTGTAAATATGAAATCCTATGAAAAGGAAGAATAAAAATACTCTTTAAATATATTTATTATTAAATATATGTGACAAAAAATCAGTCAATTGTTAATACTGTTAACGTTGTCTTACAAAATATATCAATCCAAAAATAATTTTTTTTATCTGATACACACTTCAGACATTGAAGACTGATCTATATATAAATTTATGACCTATATTAAAAATATAAATGTGATTTTCATCGTAGAATCAACAATTCAGCTATTATTTAACCTTCAAGCATGCTCGTTCAGTAATATTACATGAGCGTGCACGCTCATAAATTTATGACAGCAATTATTTTACCATTTGGGTATGATACACAATAGGAAAGAGACACTATTAAAATTAAATTTTGATGTAATATTTATTTTATTATTATCAAATACGACAATGCAAAGTGTGCTGCCTTTTTCACTCTTCAGGTAACAGTGTTGTCTCTCTAGTATTTCCCTTTAACTCTTTCGAAGGCCAAGGAAAGATTACTTCCCACCTACAAGATTTTACAAAATATACCTGTGGAAAGAGCAAAACCTATTATAAGATATTGGCCTTGCTGTTATAACGATGGGAGCAATGATTCCCGATTCAGTTTTGCGCTGCCATCTATTGTTTGATCAATTAAATATAATTAGCACTTCTGTATTGAAAGTTTGAAAACTTTATGTGAGAAATAAATGGCCCATGGAAGGGTTAAGCTAACTTGTTTTCATCACGAATATACACAGTCTGTTCCACAAGAGCGTGTAGCTCATAACTTCGTCAATAGGTAATGCTCAGATACCGGCTTAATTGCAAATGTTCTTCTAACATTAGAGAAGAATGCTTTATGGTTAAATTCTTTATTCGATTTGTTTTGCTGTGTTTAAATCAACAATTTCAAAATGAGTGCCACGTATGTGAGCCGTTTTGAGGCAGTATATCTGTGTAACCATCCAAAAGGACCAAAAATGTCTTGTGCAGCTGCAACCCGGTGCATGAGAAAGTCTGAATCATTCGTCAATAAATGGGTAATACGTACAAAATGTTGACGACCAAGCAATATGTGATCTATTGAATATCAGCTGACTAAATCTATTTATACGTAATTTGCTTTGCAGATATCCTCCAGGCGGCTAATTTCCTAGAACTGACCATGAATATATTATATATTATGATGATTATTGTAATTGAAAAATATATTTTCAGTTTAAAATAGACCGAAACCAAACTTGTACTACTTATGAATTGAAATATCTATGCCCAAAGCAATATGTGATCTATTGAATATCAGCTGACTAAAGCTATTTGTATGTAAATAGCTTTGCAGATATCCTTTAGGCGGCTAAATTTCTAGAAATGACCATGCATATATATTATAGTGATTATTATAATCGAAGAAATTTTTTTAGTCTAAAATAGACTGAAACCAAACTTGTAATACTTATAAATTCAAAGATCTAAGTCCAAACCAATATGTGATCTATTGAATATCAGCTGACTAAAGCTATTAATACGTTATTACCTTTTCAGATATCCTGCAGGCGGCTAATTTCCTAGAACTGACTATAAATATATTTTATATTAATGTGATTATTGTAATTGAAGAAAACTTTTTCAGTTTAAAATAGACTGAAATCAAACTTGTAATATACATATTTTGGAATACTTATAAATTTAAATATCTATTCCCAAAGCAATATGTGATTTACTAAATAACAGCTGACTAAAACTATTTATACATAATTAGCTTTGCAAATATCCTCTAAGCGGCTAATTTTCTAGAACTGACAAAAAATATATTTAATATTATGGTGATTATTGTAATTGAAAATATTTTTTTCAGTTTAAAATAGATTGAAACCAAACTTGTAATCTACATATTTTGTAATACTTATAAATTTAAATATGTATGCCCAAAGCAATCTATTGAATATCAGCTGGATAAAGCTATTCATACGTAATTAGTTTTGCAGATATCCTCCAGGCGGCTAATTTCCTAGAACTGACCATGAATATATTTTATATTATGGGGAATATTGTAATTGAAGAACACATTTTTCAGTTTAAAATAGATTGAAACCAAACTTGTAATCTACATATTTTGTAATACTTATAAATTTAAATATGTATGCCCAAAGCAATCTATTGAATATCAGCTGGATAAAGCTATTCATACGTAATTAGTTTTGCAGATATCCTCCAGGCGGCTAATTTCCTAGAACTGACCATGAATATATTTTATATTATGGGGAATATTGTAATTGAAGAACACATTTTTCACTTTAAAATAGACTGAAACCAAACTTCTAATATACATATTTTGAAATACTTATAAATTCAAATATCTATTTCCAAATAAATATGTGATTTATTACATATCAGATGCATAAAGCTATTTATACATAATTATGCAGATATTAGGACGAATTTCCGAAAATCAAGACATGTATTAAAAATCATATTATAAGAAAGAACAAAAATAGACAACAATAAAAAGAAATATTTCATATCTGAGTATTCCGAAAAGTATTATATATAATATACTATTAAATAAATTGTTCGTAATAAAAAAAGAACATTAATCTGTAAAAGAACAAAAATATTTAAATATTAGATAAATATAGTGAACAATAATGGAAAAAAAAGACCACATCTATTTAAGAAATATTAGACAAATATAGTGAAAAATAATGGAAAAAAAGACCACATCTATTTAAGAAATATTAGACAAATATAGTGAAAAATAATGGAAAAAAAAGACCACATCTATTTCAGAAATATTAGATAAATATAGTGAACAATAATTGAAAAAGGGCCATACCTATTTAAGAAATATTAGATAAATATAGTGAACAATAATTGAAAAAAGACCATATCTATTTAAGAAATGTTAAATAAATACAGTGAACGATAATGGAAAATATTCATTTAGTTTATCCGAACTAGTTATAATATTTAATAAAAACTGTTATGGAAATCTTTTGAAATATAAGTTTGGCTGTCAATACTATTTTACTTAACAGCCAGTTAAGTGTCCGCATAATAATAAATAATTCACTTGATTTTATTACAAGCAAGTTTTTCATGTATACGAGTAATTTTTTTATTGATAACTTTTTATTTTTCTTATAGAAATTTTCCTACTATATATTCAATACCAAGTCACTTTAATGATTTACCAAACATCGTTGCGGTCCTTTTGAAAATATCTATTTAAGAAATATTAGATAAATATAATGAACAATAATGGAAAATATGTATTTAGTTTATCCGAACTAGTTACAATATTTAATAAAAACTGTTATAAAAGTCTTTTGATATATAAGTTTGGCTGTCATCACTATTTTATTAGGGAATCAATTAAGTGTCCATATAATAATAAATAATTCACTTGATTTAATTACAAGTAATTTTTTATGCATATGAGTAATTTGTTTGTTGATAACAGTTTTTATTTTTCTTATAAAATTTTCATACTATATATTCAATACCAAGTCACTTTAATGATTTACCAAACATCGTTGCTGTTCTTTTGAAAATCTCTCGCAGCGCAATACAATGCTATAATGCACATGTTGAGAATTATTGCTTTAAAGATACATGACCTTTTAGCAACTTTAACATGTTGACTACCAGACGCGTTTTCGATGATTTGCCCGAGGCACCGACTTGAATTTTTCATTACGCGATGCATATGACGAAATGTTATTTGCAGCAGATAAAATGAGTTATAAAATCATGTATGAAGCAGTTTTCGTGGTGGCGATCACCAGTGACTCCCAAGAAGAGGTAGGCAATTGTTATGATTGTCCCTTTTTCCGAAAGAATCGTGATTGAATTGCTAAGTGATTACTCTCATTCTTTAGCTTTCCTTAACGACCTTCTGGATAGTAAGTCAACTGGATTGCTTAGGCCGAGCCCTCTAATCCAGAGATTTCTAACAGTAAGCAGAAAATGACAACGGGCAGAAAAAAAACATCTAAAAGATTAATGAGGGGATAGAGAAGTGGATTCGTGAGTGCATAACACAAAAACTAGAGAGTAGAAAGTTTAGCCTTAAAAAAACACGTTTCTGCGGCCAGGGACATCCGTACAATTATCCCTGAATTTAACAAAGTTATCCTTTTAAAAATCAGAAATTTTTCTTTAGCTTTCAAAGCAGCTAGGAAGAATCACAGCAAAGAATTTGACTAAACATAAGTGGTGACATATTGTTCCGACTGCGTTAATTCACCTTTTCTTTGCCTTGAATGTTCCAATCTGACTCACGGAAATATGCACTGATAACTATTTTCGTATGTCTTACATTGCATTAATTTCTTCAAACCATTGTAATAAAAATGGAGAATTATTGAAAAATTTATTAATATCCATATTTACTATAATTATGTAATTTTATTATTTTCTACGTCGGCGGCCCCCACGATGCTGTAGCCAAGTCGAATGCCGGTCACCAGTGACCCATGGAATTTAAGGTGTTAAATATAGGAATGTTTCTTCCAATCTTTACATTACCGTACTTTTAATTATTGTCGCAAATACATAATATTTTCACCATTTAGTATCTATTTTTATTTAATTGATATTGATTCTGATGCCACTTGGACAAACGAAGCACGATTGAGCCACAAACTATTCGTATTAAGAAAAAGGGGTGCGTCTTTCGTTTTAACGAGTACCGCTAGTGTGAAAGTAGGATTTGCTCAAGTGGGTCTTCATAATTTAGGAGCAGGGACCAAGCAGAAAACTCATAGACTTAGCTAGTAGTAATAAACCTGCAGTCGGCCGACATTGAAGAGAACGGCACAAGTCTAATTAAAACATTCTTCCAGAGCTGCTAAAACGGACATCTTTACTATTCAACGATAGACAAAGGAAAGTCATAAAATTCACCCTGTTTGAACAAAGATACACCGAAGAGAGAAGATAGAAAGAATTTTCTCAATTACTCAGCGAATTTAAGTAGAAGATCAGGAAACACAAGGAGCCATTTTTCGACGAAAGCTGGGAAACGTGTTGTATAGACAGAAAATTTACATCTTTAGGATAGAAATCTTTGGGAAGAATTTTAAGTCGAAGACACTCCTTTGATTAAGCCATTTAGAAAATGTTAAAAAGATTTTAAAGAATTAGAATGTGAGAGAGGAGGTTTTTAAAGAAATATTAAAGTTAAATAGTTTTGATATATTACACACACACACAAACATATATATATATATATATATATATATATATATATATATATATATATATATATATATATATATATATATATATATATATATATATATATATATATATATATATATACATATATATATTACTCATGTTTATTTAGCAATAAATATATATTTACTTATATATATGCATATAATATACATATATATATATATATATATATATATATATATATAAAACTGAAAAAATTACTCTGAAAACAGAACCAAAATTCTTGTTATTACAGTGTTAAAAAGGTAGAAAAGTACTACAGTCGATAAAAAATTATAGAATCTTTGATTTCGCAAAGGAGAAAAAAATTTTCTTGAACAGAACATCCTGAAAAGTCTGTCTATTTTTAAAAAAGTAAAGAGAGTGATCGATTTTTTGACACAAATTTCTGTCTTAAAAATACGAACTTTTTTTGTGGTGTACAATACTTTTATTCTTTACAATTTTTTTTACCTTTCAATCTTGATTGGTGTACATGAACACGGGAATAATATGACATTTTTTCTACCATGTCTTTATTTTTTTTTGTATTTATGAGGGGGTTTTTTTACTTTTATGTTTGGTGGCAGTCTCTAACGCAATTTATTTTAGTTTTCTACCGAAAGATAAAACCTCTGCTTTACGTAAAAATCTGTAAAATGAAAATTGGTAATAACAAATGAAATATAAAATAAATTAATATTTTTAATTCTAATCCACAGAATACAAGCTCTCTCTCTCTCTCTCTATCTATCTATCTATCTATCTATCTATCTATCTATCTATCTATCTATCTATCTATCTATCTATCTATATATATATATATATATATATATATATATATATATATATGTATATATATATATATATATATATACATATATATATATATATATATACATATACATATATATATATATATATATATATACATATATATACATATACATATACATATACATATACATATATATATATATATATATATATATATATATATATATATATATATATATATATATATACATATATATATATATATATATATATATATATATATATATATATACATATACATATA
>CM063500.1:3496408-3498908 GCA_032207245.1 Pardosa pseudoannulata | reverse complement strand
ACAACACACTTAATTTTCCGAACCCCTCCCTTTTAGACCTGACATATATATATAAAGAGGGAAAAGTATTATCAAAAGCCATTGAAGAGAGCTTAGAATTTGTGAAAAAATCCAAATGTATTTTCAATTCTATGGCAGAACTTTCAATTTGTGTATCCCAAAACGAACTGGATAATTATTGGACATTTTTGGATATGAAGATTAATTTATTCTTTGCACATATAGTTACCAAATCCATAAATAACTTCTTCCGTTTGTATTGATAAAAATTTATGTGTATCAGTGTTTTTTAACAATACAAAGTTCACAACAGAGGTCAGTATAACTTTTCTGTGTTTTTACTGACTTAAAATCTATACTTGATGCATTAATTACTTAGGTTAATACTCATAGGTTGTATATTGTAAATGATTTTAATATATCTTGAACAAATTTTTTCAAAAGTATGTTATGTGTATTTTCATTGTGTATGTATCCAGTTATTAAGTGTAAAGAAATAAAGTCTAATTTTCTATTAATAGAATTATTACCCTGTTAATCAATAATGAAATTTTCATTCTCGTGTTTAATTTTAACATCAAATGTAAAAAAAAATTCTGATTTTGTTTTGTTTTCGAGAATAAAATTTCATTTAAATGCATGTTTTTTTTTACCTTATTTAGTACAGTGTTTACTTGGGGTTTTGCTCTTCAAAACTTGGGGGAAATTTTTCTACTTGAAGTTAAATGAAGTAGTTTTAAATATATTTCCTGGATTAAATGTAGAAATTTCTTAAAATTTTAAAGTAGTCGAAGAAGCATAAATAATAAAATTCTAGGATGTTTTATTTTTCTTTTAAAACTATAAACATATTTAAATAAGTGTTGTTTTTTAAAAAATAATTTATAACTCTCCATTTGACATTTAATGCACTATCCATATTTTAGATAAAGTATGTTAATATCTTGATTATGGGGATGATAGGTGTTATTGTGAAAATCTGGAAGGATTATAATTTGTGCTTGAGTTAATTCTTTTTTATTAGAGAATTCAAATTTTAGAGTGTATATGTTTTACAAATGTGTGTTATTTTAGGCGTAATTGATAGAGTAAACAAAAAGCAATACATTCTGTGTCTGAGAACGGTTAATGTTAATCAAAAAAACTGAAATTTGCTATAAATAATCGCCAGTAAATAATAAATCAAATTTTTTTGTTGGCGTTAAAACTACAGCTTCAACTGAATGGCGTTGATAGTCAGTCTAATCTCGTGACGTCACAGTGAGTGTGGTCGGGCCTTCTCTCTTTGGGAGGTGTGGCTCGGTTCGGTGCCGTTCAATGCGTGCAGGAACACTTCAAACCAGTCTCTGCTGCAAATCTTCGGACAGATTTACTGGGATGTTTCTCAACAATTCCAGACACTTTGGCAACATTTACCAGAGCAAAAACTATTGGCTTGAAAACAAAATGTCCTTTGAATGTGGGAAAAGAGCCTGCGAATGGTTTTCGCAACGGGTCCTTTTGCAATATTACATCTTCTTTGAGAAATTCGCCTTGTAGTCATGTCAGTGTTATAACCTGTGGATACCCAGTACCATAAAAACACGTTGTTCAATTGAATATATCTTTTCACCCGTTTTTTTTTCGGTACACGAAATTCTTTTCACATTTCAATGGTTGAATGAATCATTTGGGGCGTACGTTACGACAGCGAATGATAATTGCGCACAACGTTCAATGGCTTTTATGTCTGAATTGTGCAGAAAAATTTTGCCTACTTTTTCTTTTCCTTCTTCCCCATTTGACAATTCCATATTTTCCGTATCGTTCTCCAGGATTCCGATTCGCCTCAGGAATGGAGCCTTTAATGGAGCTCCGGGTTTTCGAACAGTAATTGTAGGTATTCCGATTTCAGCGTCAGCTATTGAACACTTTTGTATCTATATTGTTAAACTTTTGTATAAAATTTTTATAACCTTCACAATTAACATACCTTTTGTAGAATTCTTTTATCTATCTTTGTTTTCATGTTATTTAATTTTAAACTAGGGGACACCTTACTTGGATACTAGCTAAAATAAGACCTATCAAAACAACAAAATTAGCCATCGCATATATCATGAAAAATTCCTGTCCTTTGATAGACAGTACACTCATACATTTCTTGAAGCGTCAGTTAGTTAAATTGCTTCTCATAACAAACCTGATACTTTAATTAAGATAAATTGACTGTAGATTAAATTCTTACGAAAATGAGGATATTTTGACAAAAGAATTCAATGACTTATTTATGACGAGAGAATAATGGGTTTGGATTATAACTATTCAATATATTATTTTCATTTAAAATTTTGTTAAAACAAATATAAATAATAGATTTATTTATTCTAGAACATCACTTTACAGTACTGCAATTGCTTATAATAACAAAATGTCTTATAAAGAAATATTCTTATTTTTGTAAATGACAACGTTTTTAAAAATCTTTCTTACTCTCTCTCTCCAAACACATGTACTAAAT
>CM063500.1:3463908-3483908 GCA_032207245.1 Pardosa pseudoannulata | reverse complement strand
ATAAAAAATACACACACGCTAAATTGTAAATTAGAAAGTATTTTTTATACAAGAATAAAAGAATTTAATATCAGTTTTCTTCTATGCAGGATTATTAAATTAAAACAAACAATAAAAATTACTTTTTTTTATTAGTAGAGTTTGTAGTTTTCTTAATTTCTTAACAATTTTTATTAAATTTTAAATTTTCATATACTTTGTTTAGATATTTGAATTAATAATTTACTAAAATTAAAAAGCTCTGTTCTGTGTAGGATACAATTTTGCATATTTTATTATCAACTTGTGTATTAAGAAAAGTGTTGCATTTTGTTATATATAAGCAATAGCAATACACTTTTTTCTTTTTTTGAAAATATAAAACATATAGATAGAAAATACAATGACAAGCAAATTAAGTTTTAAATATTGCATATTAGAAACTAAATTTTTATACTTAAATGAAAAGTACTAATCAATTTTCTTTCATGACCCTTAATTAAATTATTAAGAGCAATGTATGTTACTTTATACCATTTGAAAGGTTATACTCAGTTATTAATAGTCTTTGTAAAAATTTAAATACTAGATCCATCTTAGCTTTAAGTTTATATTTAGATACTATTGTTTATTCTTTACTTCAATTCTCTAGTAGAAAACTATGTTCTGTTTAGAATAAAATTTTACTTAGGCCAGTATCAACGGTGTGTGTTGAAGGGATTGTTTCATTGTCTTATAACATAAGCAATAATTTTTTTGGAAAAAGTAAAACTGTAACAATGAGTTACACTACTGGACAACGCCAGCGCGGAAGACTGACCGAAGGACAAAAGCGATGTCAGTGAAATCCCCTTCGACCCCATTGGACAAGAGGGGTTGCTAACACGGGTCAATCATCTTTGGCTCTGGCAACAGTGATCATGGACTTCTTCGGTACAGTTGGAGGCTCCCTTCAGGGAGTTACTCCACCATTTTCCTCATTCCACTGAGACGCCATATTGACCACTTGAGAATTGTTTTATTTGCTTCACCATTTACTGGCAACTGCCGTCATCGGATTTTGTTCGGCAGATTTGAAAGCCCCTTGAGAAAAAAAGCAGGCCAAGACGGAGCAAACGGAGAACTTCATTAGAGGCAGGAAGTACTCCACCATTTTTTTTATCTGCAAAAAGATAGTGTCAGAGGCAGGAAGTTGCTCCAACAATTCCAGCAGTATATGGATAATCAATATTGATACTTAATTTGCTTTATTTGTGTCACCAGATTGTTCTTAATCAAATATAGAATTCTAAAATAAAGAGTCTGCAAAAGGACTCTTTATAGAGTCCTTTTGTAGACTCTTTAAAGACTTTGTAGACTATTTATTTTTCTCTTTTCCAGATAAAAATGAGTCTTCACTTATTTGTATCTGGTGTATTATTTCTGGTGTTATCTCAGCAGGCCTGGTAAAGTCATTGGTACGTAATAAAAACATATACATGGCAATGCTACTTACACAAAATAAGGTTTGAAACGTGTAAATTGGAAATAAATATTTTATGCATTAAAAAATGAAAATTAATAATCATTTTTACTCTATGAACATTAAATTAATACTACCAATATATAGTACATTACACAATTTTAAAGCCTATTTATAATTAGTAATGATTGTAAAAAGTCAAATATATGGTTTAGAGATTACAGTTTATATATGCAGTTCATATGTTCAATTTTATATGGCACTTTCTTTCATTTTTAAACGAAATCGTGAAGATAAGGAAATTTTACTCAGTTGGTATATACTTATTACTATTATGATCTACCACTCCAAAATAAATATGTTTAGAGCTCTTATAAACACTCATTCTGAAAACAGCAATTTATTTACGATACATATGACAGATAGAAAAAAAAAAGTTTTAAAGAATGAACATTTTAAGACGCTAAAAATAATATGCCCCATTAAGTGAAAGATATTCAGATGTTATTGTGGGATGTTAATAATTTTAAGACAAATACGAAATTAATTTTTGGAGATTTTCTTTTATTATTACTATTTACGAACATCTTAGATTCCATGATTAAATTTTTGTTACTGAAATCTAGTTGAAGGTCATCCCATTGCTAATAAAGTAAATACACACACACACACACACACACACACACACACATATATATATATATATATATAATATATATATATATATATATATATATACATATATATATATATACATATATCTTCATATATAAATGTGGCGCAGTGGTGAACTCAACGGACTTCAGTACGAGAAACCTCAGGATTGATTCGACATACAGGTAATGTGGGAATTTTAATTTAATATACTTACGTTTGGGATGACACTACGCGTGGTCGTGTCAAGTGTTTCTAAAATAATTTTTTTTCCTTACTTTTCCATCAATCAGGCCCAAGTATTAATTTATGTAAAACATTTTACAATTTTTACATAAATTAATAAACCGGACGCAATTAAAAAACTGGAGCAATAAAACAGGACGATGTCTGTCGGGTCGTCTAGACTCCACACACACACACACACACACACATATATATATATATATATGTGTGTGTGT
This sequence comes from Pardosa pseudoannulata, assembly GCA_032207245.1. Lineage (NCBI taxonomy): Eukaryota > Metazoa > Arthropoda > Arachnida > Araneae > Lycosidae > Pardosa > Pardosa pseudoannulata. The sequence continues at coordinate 3,481,352 of CM063500.1, read as the reverse complement.
GTGTGTGTGTATATATATACATATATGTGGGAGATCTATTCCTACGGTGGAAAAGATGCACAGCTTAACTAACACGAACTTATTTAATGAAAACTATTTACAAATTATTTACAAATTATATGGTGTCTAGGGACAATTAAAATGAAAGTGGCCGAACGATGGCTGATTGGCTAGGGGGCTGACCTTCGGATCTGGAGTTCGTGGGTTCGAATCCTACAGTGTCATGGATGTTCGTAGCCTTTCGGAATCGGCTTTAAGCTGTAGGTCACGGTCTCATTAGCCCTCGTGTTGCAAAAAGCAGACCGTAGCACTCCAAATCAAACTAAACCAAAATGAAAGTGGACATCAGTGCCCGTCTGGCATAACATCAGCGCCCGTCTTGGCGATCAATCGGTAGTACCGTCTGCACTCGGTACCGTCCAACTCACGTCAGGCTCCGTCAAATGTCGGCATTCCACTGGGGAGGGTTGTTGCCATACCGTCAAAGTAGAACTTCGCTTGCTCAATGCGCGCATCAAACCTGGTGTTCGATGTCAGCCAGGCTACCACATATATGTATATATATATATATATATATATATATATATATATATATATATATATATATATATATATATATATATATATATATATATATATATATATATATATATATATATATATATATGTGTGTGTGTGTGTGTGTGTGTGTGTGTGTGTGTATGTATGTACATATGTGTGTATATAAATTCCAGGTTTTAGAACAGCTCCCAGTTGTTATTAATCTTCAGATATTAAAGAAGAAATAACAGAAGGTTTCAGAAAGTTAAAGTTAGTAATAAATTTAACGATTTTTAGAACATTTATGCATCTATAAATGCCAACACAGGTGATAAAACGCTTACGATTACAAGGGGTTACATGATTAATTTATTTACTATGTATGTTCTAAACCAATTATCCCTTGCAATATGAATTATTGGTTACCGATACGTAATTGAAAGTTTCCAGTAAAGAGGTTAGGAAACAGTCCATTTATTTCAATTAAGCTGTCCATGATAGTCCGGGAAACAAATTAACTGGGTCAATAAAATGTCACGAAGGATGTCATCTCAGTAGATGCTGAATCAGATGGAATAGTATCTGATTTATGGTATGTGTACAACTTTTAGGCTAGGTCATAAAATAAATATCTTAATATATATACATATATATATATATTATATAATATATATATATTATACAATATTTTATATATATATATGTATATATGTATGTACTATTTCTTACCACCGGTATACCCTTTATATAATATATATAGAATATATTTCTTTTTTTTATATTCTATGTATATATATATATATATATATATATATATATATATATATATATATATATATATATATATATATATATATATATATATATATATATATATATATATATATATATATATGTATATATATATATATATATATATATATATATATACACGAGACGACCCGACAGACGTTGTCCTGTTTTAACGCTGTAGGTCCAAAAATTGTAAAATATTTCAAAATAAATTATAAATTGGACCGATTTGATGGAAAAGTAATAAAAACATTTATTTTTCAAACAGTTGTCACAACCACGCGTATAGTCAACACAATCGTAATTAAGCAAATTTAAAATTCCCATATCGCCTGTGCCGGGATTCGATCCTGGAACTTCGTACTAATAACCGTTGCTTGGACCAGTGCGCCACATATATGTGGGCAGCGAAGGAATTTAAGAGTCTTATAATAAACTGAATATGCGAGGAATTCTGGATTTTTAATAAAAAAAACATATTGTCTATCGTATCAAATTGTGAATCTAAACCATTTTTGAATCAACTTAATTTCATACAAAATTTCATCAAAAACAGTCCAGTCATTTAGGAGCTCTATTACAACACACGGGCAGAAGAATTTTATAGATAAAGATATGTATATGTATATTATTTACTAAGCAGTTTAAATAACAGTCTTAACGCAATACATATATTAAACTTGTTGGCAAGTAATTGTATGTTAATCACATACAATTACCTGCTACAATTCGAACCTACTATGCGTGCCCTAGTCATCATTAATGAGCACGATGGATCTTGGACCAGTACAAGCATCAAAGCTACAACCTTCCAGTTACGAGATCGACACATTGACGAATGAACTATCGCAGCTGTTAAAATTTATAATATCAGTGCAAAATTTTATACGCATACGATATTTGGAATTATGATAGCAAATTAAAAAAAAAATCTGAAAATAATCATATCAAATAATTTTTAAAGATTATTTTGAAGCCATATTACAATCCGATTTGGATGACATTTGCTGAAAAATTCCTTAATGCTTCCTTAGATTGGTATTTGCAGCTAAGAAAAACAAATATAAAAGGAGTTTTATTTTATTATTTAATAAAATATCCAGTAATAATCCCGGAGCTTTTTTTTATCTTTATACTCTTCTGAAACTTATGAACAATATAAGTTGTTTTATTGAATTAAATACATTTAGAATTCAATATCTTTCTATATGCAAAATATGTCTAACATCTATTGAAAATTACTGTTATAGGTATTTTGCACCTGCAAAATGATTTTTTCTATTATTTAGTTTTAATTATTTTATTATATATATATATATATATATATATATATATATATATATATATATATATATATATATATATATATATATATATATATATATATATATATATATAATATATATATATATATATATATATATATATATATATATGTATATATGTATATATATATATATATATATATATATATATATATATATATATATATATATATATATATATATGTACGTATGTATGTATATATTTGGTTTGGTTTGGAGCGCTACGGTCTACTGTTTTGCACACGAGGGCTAATGAGACCGATATATGTATATATATATATATATATATATATATATATATATATATATATATATATATATATATATATATATATATATATATATATATATATATATTATATATATATATATATATATATATATATATATATATATATATATATTGAAATAAGTAATGGAAATCAATTAGAAAAATATAAAAGAAACATTCTCATAATTAAATTTGAAATTAATATATAACACAATTTTTATTGCGTTTATAGAACTAGAACTGTTATTTAAATGTCCCTTTTTTAAAAGGTAAGATAAAAAATAATTGTATTCCATAAAAAAAAGTAAATAATATATGCTGTAATGTGGGATAAAATCTTAAAGGGAAAATTCGATATTCTTAACCCTCCGAGTGGAACTCACCGAGGAAAAAATGTAGCCAAAAAATACACTAAAGTTTTATTTTGTCAGTGACCAAAGTGTTCTATGATTTTTTACTTCACCCTTTGTCGAATACGGGAATACGTAAACCTACCCTTGTTATTGTCCCTTTACTTCCGGTTATAAATAGATATATAAATAGACATTATTGATTGTTAATTTTTAATACACATAAAGCTCGTCAAGTCTAGAAGATCATCTCATAAGAAATAATGGGTTCTAAAAATACGAATAAAAATATTTTTAAGAGAATTATTTATACATTTTTACGAAAGTAATCGAAGATATTTAAGTGGTGCAATTAGAGATATATCTGTTACCGCAAACGAAATACTTAGAAATAGAGATTTAGAAAGCCATTAGAAGCTATTAGCGTTTTTGTGCCTCAGAATGTAGGGGTGCATCCCTCAATAAATGTCAGTGAAAGAGGGGTGCAGTTCCTAAACAATCGACTTGACACTCCTACCTCAAAACTCCATGGATGAAATCACTGTCAGAAATGTATAATACATCCATTTTTGGAACGTTTTTGGAGGTCGAAAATTGTACGTGACAACTGGGGGAATTGTACGTGCAAACCACTCAGAGGGTTAAAAGTTATAGAGTATTATTTTCCAATTTTTTTTAATGTTTTAAGCACAAATTTGACATTTCCAAATACTCATTGTTTCATAGAAATCAACTATGAGTATTATCTTAAAATTGGATTTCCATTAAATCACACTTCTATTAAAATAAGTAAAATAAAGTTAAATCTACAACAAGTAAATGTAGAAACTTCATTTCATTCGTTGTTTAGTAAAAATGCAGAATTAATTTTCTTTTCACATTTTACTTGAAAGGAAAGATTATATTGATCTAGAAGAATATTTTAATTAGGTTTCATATTATAACTTACCATTTCAAATATTTACATTAAGGTAAAAACATCAGAGCACAAAAGAGCACAGTTTTTTCATAAAAATTCCCGCTTTATCCAGAAAGTCAGAGTTATTTGCTATGAAAATCTTTAGAAATGATATGTTTGCAAACAAAATTCGATAGTTTACAAATATGTAGCTGAAATATATTATTTGCAAGCAAAATAAATATGAGCAATAATTGAAAATAATTCAGCAGGATATTTTATTTTAATTTCCGCTAGTAAACAACAAGTAATATGACGAACACTTTTCCTTCTTTTGTAATGAAAATGTATTTTATTTTTTAAAAAGTAAAATACTCATTTATGAAAGGCTTGTAAATGTTATAGAATAAAACTTCTTTTAAATAGAAACAATATTATATTTATAAAATATATATATATATTTTGGCAGAATAGCCATATAGATGAAATCATCTCTCCCACGTTCTTTTCTCTGCTTATATATTTTGAAAATACTTCATTTATTTATAAATTTCAAATGTATGTTAACATATTTCCATAATTTCCAGGAAAGATTTTAAAATCCCATATGTTCTCATTCGCGCATTTTTTCTACCAATGTAACTTAGTTTCTTTTATGATTTTATAAAATAAATCATTTGCATTAAATTATTTATTAACTAGTAAAATAAGTGTTATTAACTAGTAGAAAAACGAATTAAAATAATACGGTTAACAATTAGAGAAAGCAATTAATAAAAGTATGTAAAGAAGCCTATTTATAAAACCTATTTAAATGTTTACTATACTCGATTGTAAGCGGAAGGCCTAGTATCATCATAAAAGGGATTAAGTTATGACATAATGGTATTGTGCTAAACCCTATCTCTCTTTCTACGATAGAATGAAGACGTGTTATTTGTGAACAAAAATAACAAGCTCTGATGTAACGATATAACATGGAAGATATATTTATAGTTTGCATTAAATAGCTATAGCTATAACGCGAATTAAAAGAATGCAATTTGCAACTACAGTGACCAATATGGAAAAATTATAAAGACATTTATTTATAAGATTAAACTACATGACTGTAAGGGGATAGAATTCGGTCGTGCAGAGTTTATCCGGTCTTGCTGTATATATATGTATATATATATATATATATATATATATATATATATATATATATATATATATATATATATATATATATATATATATATATATATATATATATATATATATATATATATATATATATATATATATATATATATATATATATATATATATATATATATATATATATATATATATATATATATATATATATATATATATATATATATATATATATATATATATATATATATATATATATATATATATATATATATATATATATATATATATATATATATATATATATATATATATATATATATATATATATATATATATATATATATATATATATATATATATATATATATATATATATATATATATATTATATATATATATATATACATATATATATATATATATATATATATATATATATATATATATATATATATATATATATATATATATATATATATATATATATATATATATATATGTGTGTGTGTGTGTGTGTGTGTGTGTGTGTGTGTGTGTGTGTGTGTGTGTGTGTGTAAATATGTAAATATTTCATGGCGTTTTAAAATTAAAATTTCTCTAAAAATATATAATATTATGGAAAATATTAATATTTGCCGGGACTGTAATATTACAGAAATTCAATGGCACCCAGTCATGAATTACTTGTATTCTTTTTGGAAAAACAGGGGAATATTTTCCAAATGTTTTATTCTCTCTTACAGCTACTACTCTTATACAGTAAGAAGAAAATGCGTGAATTAGAACACAGGAGAGAGATTAGTTAAGCCACATGTTCTATGAGTCATTTAAGACTTTTAACTTTCCTACTTATATTAAATTTGCTCAACCAAATAAATATATAGAGAATTTCAAATTTATTTGAAATTGCGATATGCAGCGTAGGCGTTAATTTCAGACTGCGTAGGTATATCTTAGTTAGCATAGTTAACGCATGGATAACTTTCTAAATAACTATTTGTATTACAGTAATGGATTCCTGATAATCAACTGTTTATTAATTAGGTGTATTATTTCCTAAATTTTTCCACGAATGTTAAGCTTTTCATAAGCACTCTATAAAAACTTAATGACATTCTATAAATCTCCTTTAATTCATTTCATTAAACTTTTTAAACAAGTTTATTTCCAATTATTTTTTCTTTTTCAGAATAAATTAAGCTACTTTTCTTCTTTAATGGTTTCTTCACGAAATGTTTTCGACAGGAAAATAATGTATAATCTCTTTTTAATTAGAAAAGTTTTCATAAAATTTATTATATCCCCCTTGCTTTCTTTTCTTCCTCAATAGCTTAATAATGGTTTCATATTAGCAAATAAACATAAAATAGGGTTTAAATAGGCGCACATCATTTTTTTATACCAATATATTACCAACTTGTTTTTATTACTTTAAAATGTAAAAGACAATTAAGGAAATTACAGTTAAAGTAACAATGCAAAATATTTAAAAAAGCAACATTAAAATTTTGGACTTTTAATGTAAATCTAGAAATAGAACATTGTATATGGACTATTACTCCCTTTATCGCGAGCACATACACACATATATGTGTGTGAGAGAGAGAGAGGTTTTAAATTTTAAAGTTAGCAATTCAAGCATTAATTAATAAAATGAGTACGAACTCTTTGTGAAGCTGAAGAATATGCGGGTTAAACAACACTATATAAAAGCTGAATGTGCCAGATTCAGAAAGAGAAAAGGTAAATCTTTTGTGAGTTGGTGACCTGCTGTTGGATTGAATCTTGCATTGACCCCTTCCGGTATGATTTAATAATGAAAAACTGTGCATGAAATAACCATTTAATTTTTATTTAAAAAACTTGTTTCATTTTACAGTTCTTACATATTCTTAATTAAAATCCACATTTTACATAGTGTTAAATAATATCAGAAACAGTAAAATTAAGAAAATATCAAAGCACAACATTAATAAGGTATACAGATAATAGTCTTCAAGCTAGTGGTACTTTTCAAAACAAAGTGCAAAGGAATTCTTAATTGTTTACACCGCCAAGTAGTCTGACTTTTAATTTGATTCTTGTAACACACACGGCATTTCGTAGTAGGTTTTCTTTTATTCTGACTCATTAATTTGGCAATGACTTGTACCAAGAAATTCTAAGTAAACAATATGCAATAGTGACTTGTGATTTTCACAAGTGATAAAAGTGTTGCCAAATTCAATACATTAGAAATTTTAAACTACATTTATTATCATATTTAACAGTAACTTTAATCGCATCACGAGTGTAGCTCGTCATTGTGCGGTATGGAATGAAAAACTAATGACGAGCTAGACTCGTCATTTTACCGGAAGGGGTTAAAAAGAAAATGATAAGGATATAATAAGCTGTTTCAATGAACGTTTAATGGCTAGAAATAATAATGTCTTTCTCTGATTTATATACACTAGATTGGCAATGATGACCGGTCACTTGCGATATTAGAAATATTGTTAAATGTTTGTAAACAAAATTTTAAGAATTATCCTGAAACCTCAGGCGTGTACGCAGTATGGTAGACCTCATATATTTCTGCTAAGAATTTTTTCCAAAACCCTATAGGGGACCGTCAACAAACTGAAGAAAATTGAATATAATTTGGATAACCCTGTAAAAAGTAATGTATGAAAAGCAAGGGGTTTCCTTGGTTTCTGGCAAGCCCTGGATGGCTGTTTTTGAGAGCTTTTCGTAATTTTATCGTAATTTTCGTAATTTTTAGAGACAGAGAATTAAATATTTAAGAGCCTTGCAGACGCGTTTTTCTTGGGACTAAATTTTCTGTAGGAGCCCACCCCGAACTTTGGCAAGCATATTGCACTCTCCCCTTTTCCGGTGGTACTGCGACGGTCCTGGAGTTATTTTGTTCAACCAACGCCTCTTAATCATCAAAATAATCTCCGTTCCTCACTATAAGAACATGGCAGAAGTGAAATATGATATTAATGATAAAAAAGAGGTTAGAACTGGAAGTCTGTTTTTATCTATCTTCGCTCTACCTGAGGTGACTCCCTTTAATGCTGGTCCTGACTTCTTACTTATAGTCCCTACTTCAACCCACATACAACCCAACAGTTCCCTTCCTCTACAACTGGTACTGGACTTCTCCTCTACAGACTCTTAGGTTCTTCTTTTCGCCTTTCCCATGCACGAAGTTCTGATGAAATAGCTTCAACTTGTCACTGTTTAATCAATACCAAATGCTTCTGTTAATTACGGATGTATCTAGGTTTGTCCCAGAATGAAGCTCAAGGATCCGATTGATATTTAACATCATACCTATGTGCATACCTAAGGTACTGTGTATTATCTTTTTTTAGGTTTTATTATATTATGTAAAGAATAGCCTCATCTGTGACAGTTTTCTTGATTTATTTGTCATTTATATTTATTATTTTACTTTTTCACTTACTGATTTATACTTGCTAAGTAACTACTCTTGTTCAGCTGTTGCTAGTCGGGTAGTGTAAAGGATTTGTGAAATTCAAAGGAATCTGTGGGACACGCAATTCATGACAGTTGATACAGATAATAATATTGTCTTATTAGTTTATTATACTTATCCAGAAAATTATGCCATTTAATTTATTTTGCTCTCATGTGAGCAAAATTTTCTGTAACCTTTTAACATTTCCCTTATATGTGAAAAAATTGAAAGAGTACTTAACCCCTTCCGGTAAAATGACGAGTCTAGCTCTTCATTGGTTTTTCATTCCATACCGCACAATGACGAGCTACACTCGTCATGCGACTAAAGTTACTGATAAATATGATAATTAATTTAGTTTAAAATTTCTAGTGTATTGAATTTAGCAACACTTTTGTTACTTGTGGAAATCCCAGGTCACTATTACATATTGTTTATTTAAAGTTTCTTGGTACAAGTCACTGCCAAATTGATGAGTCAGAATAAAAGAAAACCTACTAAGAAATGCCGTGTGTGTTACAAGAATCAAATTAGAAGTGAGACTCCCTGGCGATGTAAACAATTCAGAATTCCTTTGCACTTTGTTTTGAAAAGTACCACTAGCTTGAAGACTATTATCTTAATTTTACCGTTTCTGATACTTAACACTATGTAAAAAGTGGATTTTAATTAAGAATATGTAAGAACTGTAAAATAAAACAAGTTTTTTAAATAAAAAATAAATGGTTACTTCACGTACAGTTTTTCATTATTAAATCGTACCGGAAGGGGTTAAATCGTTTAATTGTTTTTTCAAAAATAATCTATTTCTAGCATTTGAATGATAATAACCAACAAAGTTAAAGAAAAAAATGTTTTCCATATTTGGCACGATTTTCTCAAATATATTTCACAGGCAAGGGGTTATATACGTAAAAGTTGATTTTATTCGTGTTTAAACAATTATTCACTACAACATTAGAAATTAATTATTTATTATTATCTCTATTTGATTTTAAATTAGCCTTTAATTCATTTTATGATTTACTTTAATTGGATATACGTAAAACCTGGTTAATAGAGTAATAGAATGATAATATTTTAAAGTATCTCTAAACCATTCGAAGGAAATAAATGCGTAAATAACATATAATTACTTTTTACATTATGTTCATCTTCGAAATCCGTATCCATCTATCAAACCCTACTAATAGCAGTCGAGGACGAGTTTATAATAAGCATTTGCATTTACTTTGTAGTTTTCTAATTCTAAGCTTGATTTAGCAATTAAATCTCCGGCTTTATAAACGGTTCCATTAATAACTTACTGCTGAACAGAAATAATTGAGAGTTAAGTAAACAATCTCAGCTTATTAAATATGTAATTAAAAGACAGATCTTAGATTATGCACAATACGTATAATTAAAACAGTGTATTTTCTTTTTCGTTTAGCATGATTACACTACATATAATTAGAAATTAATTGTTACTTTGAAAGGTATATTAATACAAGCATTATTGTAAGATATTCGTTCGTGACTGTTGTAATGGGTATTCTTAAAATGTATTCGCTGTGTCTGGAAATCCTGCAAAATAAAAAGTTTAAAAATAAATTGTTGATGCTTTAGAGTTCCTCTTTTTGTTTGATTGGGACAAAAATATTAATGTTCGGAAGGAGAAATTGGAAAGATTGTCGTCTATACTACCTATAATTTTTAGAAAGAACTTGTTTATATCCAAATATCCTTAAGAGAATAATTCGTAAATCAGGGATTTGGTCTTATTAGGCTGGGTTGGGAGCGCTACGGTGTACTGCTTTACTACAGGAGGGCTAATTAGAACTTAACCTACAGAAAAAGCTGAGTCCTCACGGCTACGAACATCTATGCTGTCACCTGGATTCGAACCCACCAACTATGGTACTGAAAAACAATGTTCTACCTGTACCAATGTACTTTCCCACGATGGTCAGCACGTGCATAGACAGCTGTGTAATAAATTTCCAAGGAGAATTTAAGTGCAGCTGTTGAATTCGAGTTTTAGTGAGGACCCCTGCGGAGGAGTTATAGATCACGGAATGGCACAAGTGTAACAGTCAAGCCCAGACAGGGATGTAGCCGTGAGATACGGGAGCAGGGACTAAGAAATAATGTCAGTTTTCACAAAAGTGGCTATTTTAATGATGAGATCACCTGAACGCCCGAAGGGGATGCAGATGTGGGGAAATTTCACCAACAAGTGATTGGCAAAGAGAAAAAAACGGTAGTTAAAACCGAGGTGATGAGTTGTGAAAGAGAGTGAAAAAAAGGAGTCGAAGTCGGGATTCAAGATCGGCTGAACATCGAAATCCCGTGCCTGCAAGCCCGCACAGAAGTACAGCTTGATGACAGCCCCAACCTGCTCCCCTGTATTTACTGGATGTAAACTTGATAATATTCATAATTCTTACCTTAGGATTTTGCTTAAGTAATAACGTATAAAAACAAAAAAATTGTAATGAATTGTTGTATAATGATGAACATCGAGTAATGAATGTGATATATATTATTCTAGAAATAATGTCTGTAAATAATTAGTGAACATAATAAATGTTTTAGTTCCAATATAAGGTATTATATTTTTACTGTGTTTCCCCTTTGAGAACGAACACTGGTGTTAGTGTTGTAAGTACATTACAACAATGTCATTCAACCAATGTTCGGCTCCAGTGATGTAAGTATATTTATCAGTTACCCACCATTTTGTTTTTGTATAGCATTAATTCATCTCCCCTTAAATTTACAATCATTGTAACTCATTTTGATATTTTCTTACTGGGCGTCAACAGGCAAAATTAACGATATTTTAAAAGAAGGGTTGCAAGTTTTATGCTCGAGCTGACCTAACAATTGTCATGTTTGTTGAAAGTGACTGAGAGTCATAAAATAAGTTGGCTTTTATCTACTCCAAGTTTTCAACCGCACCTCTGAGGATGCTATGTCAAGCCTGTTAAAGCTTTTTCTTCGTCATTTCTTTTAAAGATCCAAGTACTCAGGTTGTTCTTCCAGTGTCTTTCACTTAACTAATATCGACTGATACTGATACGAGAGAATTAGTGCTCTAAGAATGCATTCAACTAATGTCGTGTTAAGTACATAATACCAGATTTTTCATTTTATTCTTTTAACACTATTTTTAACATTTGTTTTTATAAGATACGAAATAAATAGTAAACATGGTTAACCTTCCAGGGCACTCTTAAAGAACCTTTATACATTCCAATCTTCGCTTAGCAGTAGTTCTCCAGTTGGTTATTTTCAACTTCTTAAAATTCTCCTCCACACAGTCGGTCCATTTTAATCTAAGACTTCACCTAGTTCTGGTTCTAATAAGTTATTGGTTGAAACCCTATCTCCATTCCAATCTACGCTTAGGAATAGTTCTCCAGTTGATTATTTTCAACTTCTTGAAACCTTAGAGCAGACAGTTTGTCCATCTCAACCTAAGTCTACACCTAGTTCTTGTTCTAATAAGGTAATGGTAAAAACTTTTCTCCATTCCAAGCTACGTTTAGCAATAGTTCTCCAGTTGATTATTTTGAACGTCTTAAAATCCTCCTCCACTCAGTAGGTACATTTTAACCTAAGACTTCACCTATTTCTGGTTCTAATTAAGTTAATGTTGAAACCCTTTCTCCATTCCAATCTACTTTCAACAATAGTTCTCCAGTCTACGTTTAGCAATAGTACTCCAGTTGGTTATTTTCAACTTTTTGAAATTTTCCTGTAATTACTTTACATGTTTTCATTTACGTCTAACTTTATTTTCCAATTTTTTTAATCCTGAATGTTTAATACTTTTATGGTTGTCAAATTATCAAGGTAGAGGTATTTAAAGGGCAGGTGTGGCCATTAAAACCTTAGGGGACTCAATCGTTATTGCTCTCAAATCTAAATATTTAATTTTTATCTTTTCGTTTGTTAAAATATTCTTGAAGAAAGTGAAAAATCTGTTTGTTTTACATGTTTGTCACGAAGATTCGAATTAACACACCGTTTAACTTAACACACGAATTTACTGAAGCTAATTAGCAACTCGCAACTTTACAAGATCGAAAAGTTGCATACAACTAGTTGGTATCAGTCTTTATACCCGAACAGAATATTCGAGAAATAACTAATTTCATAATAAAAAAAAAAAATAAATAAAAAAATTATATGTTGAATTGGAAACATAATAACATTTTTTAAATTAAAAATTTTTCATGATCAACCGCCAATAATAATAACAAAAAATTTTCAAATTGGATTCAAATATTTTTTAAAAAGTCCCACTGATCAACCGTTGGCGAAGTTTCTTTTTTTTATAATTTAACATTTATATAACAATATAAAAATTATAATTTTGATTTTAGCATATTATATAATAATATATTAATAAAAACACAAAACAATTGAAAAAAATAATTTATTTAATTTTTTATAAATAATACTTCGCATACGTACAAGCTAACGAAGCAAAAACATTTTTAAAATTAAAAAATTCACACTGTAAATATAAATTTTTGATGTCAAGGAAAATAGCAATTAAATTTTTTTAAAATCCACACTTGCCAAAGAGAAAAAAAAGCATAATAATCCATTTTTTGTAAAAATCCACACTGTTTAATAAAGAACAGAACATTAATAAATTTTATTAAATCTTTTTTCGTGATAATATTTTTAAATTAAAATACACATTTTGATCAATATTAAAGCATAATTAACATTGGTTTGGTTTAGAGCATATCTACACAAGGATAATAATAATGGATCACACTTTAAAAACCGCCATGGAAGCATAATAACATTTATAAATAAAAATCCAACACTTTGGATCAACCATGGAGAGCATAATAACATTTTTAAACCATAAAAAGAATTGAAAAAAAACCACACCAAAATATAGAATAAAAAAAATCTGTGTCTTCATTAACACTTTTTATAAATACATATGAGAAACAAAATTTTATATAAATTTTTTTAAATGTTATTTTTGTCTATTATTTTTAAAATGTAATTGTTTACTAAGTTTCCAGATTAAAAGTTTTTCAAAATTCTAAAAAAGAAGAATTACTTTTAAAAATTGTGTATTCACATGACATAAAATAATATATATTGCTTTTATTAATACAATTAATGAGCAATAAATAACAAATAATCATAAATCTTTTATTTCTAATTATAAAAAAAGAAACTACTACCTATAAAATAAGTACTCACTAAAATTTTCATCTAAAGAAAGTCGAAATTCTTATTTTATGAGGAATCCAAAAACAGTTTCTTAATGAGAATTTATAATCGCGACCTACAAAGTTCTTTTAAAAAATGGGTTTAGTAATAGTTAAATGATAAGCTCTAATAAAGTTTTGAACAAATATTTGTCATTTTTAAAAAAACAAAGCTACATAACTGTATTTCTATTTTGAGCAGCATTCTCGTAGGCGGTTTTCAGAAAGTTCTCATTATTTTAAATCTATCTTGGATCACATTGGAAGATGCAATGCGTTTTCCGTATGCGACATAGTGTTGTTTCATTATTTACGGGCTGAAAGATTATTCTCATTATTAAAAAAATTTCGAAGTCAATACTTATAATTTTACGTTATTTATCATAATAACAGAGTTCTGAACTTCCACTCTAACTAAGACGAACTTCAAAATAAATACTTATAATTACAATATATTTCAGGAAATCATACAATTTTTAAAATTTATTATTCATAGGATAAATAATGGTATTTCTTATGTTTTTCAATTAAGTTGCTTCTTTTTACAACACTTTGTTCATGGGATAATTTATAGTATCATATTTTTGAAAAATAAGAAGCACATTTAGCCTTATAATATTCGTAATTAGCATAAATCATATTTACAACGGTTCACATATTCCGTTTTAAGAATAATTTAATATAGGAAAAGAAATACACATGCTTATAGGAACACACACACATACATATACAGAGGCTGTTAACATATTTTAAGACGATGTGTATTGTAGTCACAAAAGTAAATTACATAAAATTATTGTATTTGAAATGTTCTATTTGATAGCCCTTGATCTGAACTATCTTGTGACATCATAATTTCCAGGATAATAATGCCTTTTGAAGGGTCAGAAAAGGTATTCTCTCCCATTCAAACCTGAACAGCTTTCCAGAGTCCTGTAAGGGTTGTGGGACAACGTTCGGATAATGCAGATTTTAAAAGTTCAGCTTATCATCATAGTTCAGCTTATTAATTGAGCTTCTCATTCTCTAAGCCTGGGCAATTAAAAATAATAGGGACTAAATTCTATTGTAGCCAGCGAAGTAATTTCGCCGTGTCACATATATATACTGTCAATTTTTTTTTGTAATACCGCGTGATCAAAAAGTCTGTATAAACTTTAAAAATTCATAATAACCGGAAAAATAACCAAAATAAAAAACGGCTTGCAGGGTTAGTATCGCTAAGGCATGGAATTATTTTAAACAGAAAAACAGTCACTCAAAAACATGACACTATAGTCACATAACTTGCGGAAGTTATTTCCGGAGCCAACCATCTACACCCCACAAGATAGCATCCAAACCTATGTGTTAGGCTAGACTAAAAAGGAAAGAACAAAAAGGAAAAGTCAAGGTCCAATGACCGTCCAAGTTCCGAGGTCCGAGGTCCAAGAACGTCCCAAACACGCCCTCCCAAATTCTAAATGGTCAGCCACAAAAACACATCCCAAAAACCCATAGTGTAAGATTTTATACTTTCGATAAAGAGTTCATATATTCTGTATTCAGCCGTCAGTTAGAATAGTTCATATTTTTTATCCAGCCGTCAGTTAGAAAAGGAGACATTCCCTCCCCAGACGTCAGTCTGTTAGTATGTTCTCGCCCCAGACGTGAGTTAAACTAGTCATATCGATCAGACTAGACAGGTCAGTAGCTCTTATACCAGACTGTGTATCGAAAAGTACCTCGTGTGCAAGCCTCCTTTAAGCTCATGCCTTGGAATATCAAGAATGAATAAAGAATTAATCTGAAAGAAAACCAGTGTTCCAACTGCGTAATTAAAGACGGATAATCCAGACATGTCATATATATATTTATAAATAGATCATATTTATTCATACATACCTACATAAACACAGAAACTTCTATTTTTATATTATATCTGTATATATATAATATATATATATATATATATCAATATATATATATATATATATATATATATATATACAGAAATTAAACATTTTTGTTTCAGCTTATTTACTAATTATATCGTTTCAATACATCTTTCTTGCGCATTTTCTTAATAATATACTTTTCATATATACCAAAAATTTAAAAATAAAAATTAGTAAACTTTCGTAAAATGTCGCCATCTGACAATACTAATCTGGGATTTTAGAAGCAATCGTAAAATGACAAAATACATTTAAAAACTGAAAAGTAAAAATAATAGACATTTTAAAAATAGACTACTTTTGATTGAATATTTAAATTTAAAGCTTCATACATTCCCAAAATATTTACTTTTTAATTTAGCGATCATCATTAGACCACTTTAGGTTTCGTAGATCATGTTGGGAACGTGTCAACTGACCTACCGCTAAAATAACGCAATATTCGGTTTGGTTTTGGAAAGCTACAGTCTACTTTTTGCAACACGAGGGCTAATGAGACCGGGACCTACTGCTTAAAGCCTATTCCGAATGGCTACGAACATCCATGCCGTAGTGGGATTCGAACCCACGAACTCCGGTTCCTAAAGCCAGCACCCTAATCATTCGGCCATCGTTCGGCAACACAATATTCGGGATAATCTATGGGACACCAGGCTACATAACTATTTTTTAGAGGAAATTTTTCAGAATGTTTGTACGCTATGCATTTCTATATATAGGAATCCATGGGTGCCAGATATAACAGACTATTGCGTCAATTAATAGAGAAAGCTGTGGAATTTAGCATCATAAAACAGCGGTTTATGGGAAACATAGATCATATACATAGGTATAACTGTGATCATCCATTATAAATAAACTATCATATTCGTAAACAATCTTGCGAACGAGGTTTAAGATTTTAAGAATATATACTAAAAACAGTAAAACTTGCATACTTATTACCTAGACCGAAGGTTGGGTCGAAGCAGCTATATAATATATATATATATAATATATATATATATATAAATTATATATATATATATATATATATATATGTAAACCTTCCACACACAATCCATCTTTCTTCCTATCCTTTTTTTACATTTACTGGACTTTAAAAGGAGTTATAGTGTTTTTGTTCAGTTTTATTATATATATATATATATATATATATATATATATATATATATATATATAAATATATGTATATATATATATAAATATATGTGTGTGTGTGTATGTGTGTATATATAATATATATATAATATACATATATATATATATATATATATATATATATATATATATATATATATATATATATATATATATGTATTTATATATATATACATAAATACATATATCTATATATATATATATATATATATAAATATATATATATATATATATATATATATATATATATATATATATATATATATATATATATATATAATATATATATATATATATATATATATATATATATAAAGCTGCTGCATA